>JAJLRB010000957.1:0-35568 GCA_020976825.1 Odocoileus hemionus
TACACAGATACAGTGGTTCGGTGAGGTCAGATATAGTGGACGCGATGTCCATATATAGTGGACGTGATGTCATAAGGTGGTGTGATGTCATAAAGGAGTGGATGTGATGTCATATGTATCACATATGATTTCATATATTTAGTGGAGTTGATGCATACACACACTGGGTTTGATGAAATTGATACATTCAGTGTGATGACACAGATACAGTGGGTTGTGATATCAGACAGAGTGGCTGTGAAGCACGCAATGGCTGTATTGTCATGACACTGTGTTTGATGCCATATAATGTTGGTATGTCATAACCATAGTGTGTGTGATGTCATCGAAACAGTCATTGTGAGGAGTCACACCATATAGCGAATGTGCTGTCACACACAGTAGACGACATGTCATATGTTGTGAGTGTGGTGTCATGAGTAGAGTGCATGTGATGTCATAAAACACTAAGGATTCTTTCATAAAGAGTGGATATGATGTCATGTATAGTGCTATAGGATGGCATACATATGCCACCTGTGATGACTTACATAGTTGGTGTGATGTCTTCGACAGAGTGGTTGTGATGACATATACATGTGGTGTGGTGGCAGGGAGAATGGGTTTCAAGTCAGGATACAGAACATGTGTTTTCAATCTTACTCAGTGTAGGTGAGATCATATATAGTGGATATGATGTCATAAACATAGTGGTTGCCATGGCTTTCAAAAACGATATGATGTCTATCAAGAGTGCATGTAATGTCATCATACAGTGTCTATTGTGTCCTACATGCTTGTGGCGTGTGATTTCATACATACATAGGTTTTCATACCGTCAATCAAGTTGGTGTGATTACACAGATACAATAGCGTGTGATGTCGGATACAGTGGTTGTGTTGTCATTCATACACCATGTGAAATGTCATATACACTGAGTATGATGTCATAAACATAGTAAGGTGTGTTGTTATAAATACAGTGGCTGTGATGTCACAAGTATAGTGTATGTGATGTCATATTAAGTTGCATGTGATATTCATGAATAGAGTGGATGTAGATGTCATGAATACCGTCTCGTGACTCCATAAACCGGTGTTTTTAATGTCATAAAGTGAGGAATATGATGTTGTGTCTAGTCATGTTGCCTATTAATGCCATATATAATGGCGAGTAGTGATGTAATAAATGAATGGGTGTGATGTTGTCAATACATTCTTATTTGATGACACAGATATTGTGGTTGTGATGTCACAAGAGTAGTGTATAATGTTGCCCTCTATACTGATTGGATGCTAGTAAGTTCATATATAGAAGATTTTGTGATGTCATAAGTACAGTAGTCTGAAGACTCAAGGTGTGGATGTGATGTTATATATAGAGTGCATATGATTGTCATGCATATTGTTGTTTGATGGGCATATCAAAATGGGTGTGATATCAGTGAAGTAATTGTCATGACAAAGATACAGTGGGTGTGATGACATGCCTGAAGTGGATGTGATGTCAAAAAATACTGTGGTTTTGCTGAAATAGAGATATATGTTGACATCTACTGCAGTGCAAATGTTGTCACACATATGCCTAGTGTGGTGTCATCTACACAGAGTGCTGTGATTCATAAATAGTGTGTATCATGTCATCCAATATAGTGGATATGATGTCACAGGTATAATTGGATGTGATATCATACATATATTGCCGTGATACCATCGATAGGGGAGTGTGATGACACGTAAACAGTGGACATGAGGTCAGATAGAGTGGATGTGATGTTATAAATAAAGTGTTGTGACGTCATAAAGAGTGGATGTGATGTCATATGCAGAGCATATGATGTCACATATATAGTGGCTGTGACGACATACGTACACTGGTTTGATAAAGTAGATACATTGTGTGATGACACACATATATTGTGTGTGATATCATAGGTGTAGGGAATGAGATGTCATTCACCATGGATGTAATGTCATATATAGGAGCTCTGATGTGCTGAATGCAGTGGTGTGGTGATGTCATCCAATACGGAGCATTGATGTCATTAATTGTGAATGTGATTTCTTGGAGAATGTGTATGGTGTCATACTTATGCCAACTGTGATGACTTCCATACTTGTTGTGATGTCATCGATACAACGCGGGTGTGACGACACTGATACAGTGGGCCTGTGATGACAGGGAATATACGTTGTGTTGTCAAGAAAGCATTGTTGTGTGTGATATCATATATATTGGATATGATGTCATAAATACACTGGATGTGATGTCACACACATATAGGGTTCTGATGTCATAGAGTTTCATGAAATGGCATGCATACTGAATATGAATGTCATACATATAGTGTATGTGATGTGATCCAGAGCGTGGATGTCGTGTCATTGATACACTGGGATTGATGACTCAGATACAATGGATGCCGTGTCAGATGTAGTGGGTGAGTGAGATGGCAGATATAACATCAAGTTGTCTTCTGTGTTGACGTCCTATATAGTGTGTTGTGATATCATGAATTCAGTGGATGAAATGTGATGACCACAATGATCGCGAAATCCATAAAGAGTGGATGTGACGTTATGTAGAGTAGCATAAAGATGTCATACATAAACTGGTGTAATGTCATATATACAGTTAGTTCATAGATCCTCAATAGAGTGGTTGTGATGACTACAGATATACAGTGGATGCAAGTGTCAGAGAGTGGGAGTGATATCATGAGTACAGTGCTTTTGCTGTCCATAAGAAATGTGGTGTGATCTCATTAAAATGAGGATGTGAAGCTATTATATAGTGTATATGAATGTTAAACATAAAGTTGGATGAGATGACAATAAATTACCCAGGAAGTGGAACAGCATTGGCAATCATTGTGTATACACAGATACATTTCTGTGATGCCTAACAAAAGTGTGAAAACGAAGGTCTTATTACAAAGAATATGACCTCGTCATACACATTCGATAAATCTCATAAATACATAAGGTATATATATTCGTCAGTACAAAGAATGTGATTGAGACACCATATACGTGGATACGATGTCTAATATACTTGTTGTGAATGTCCTCCACCAAAAAAATGTGGTTTTGAATGGTCATAAATGTGGAAGAAATGTGATTTCTTCTATAGTGCAATAGATTGCTATACACATAGTCCAGTGTGTAGTCATACAAAGCAGTGTGGGTGCCAATGACAATTAGAGTGTGTTTGATGACCTTCTGATTACATTGCTGTTGATGTCACATGTGTAGTGTATATGTTTCCCTGCATACTGTATGTGGGTTTTCATAAATAGAAGTTATTGCATGCTTCAATAAATACAGTGTGTGTTGACAAAAGCAGTGCATGTGATGTGATTACGATTGCATATGATGTTCCACACATCTAGTGGGTTTAGATGATATCATACAAAACTGTACGTGCTATCCGTGAAGATGTATGTGATACAAAGATACACTTGGTGCGTTGTCTTGATAGATGAGTATGGGTATGTCAGGCCTGAAGAGGATGTGACCAACAAAAATAATATGGTTTTCTCTGTGATAGAGGCAGATGTTGATGTGCATCCTATCGTGGCAAATAAATTATCATACATATTTCGAGTGTGGTGTCACCAACAACCGAGGTATTGACGTCATACATTTGGGTATAATGGCACTACTACCAGCGGATAGGAGGTCACACGTAATACTGGATATGATATCATACATATATAAATGGCTGAGAAAAAACCATCGATTGGGTGAGTGTGATAACAGCAGTATACAGTGACGTGAGGTCTATATATATTGGACGCGATTGGTCATATGTAGTGGAACTGATGTCATAAGGTGGTTGTGATTGTCCATAAAGATGAGTGGATTATGTCATATGTATCACATATGATGTTCATATATTTAGTGGAAATGATCCAATACACACACTTGGTTGATGAAATTGATACATTCAGTGTGATGAACACAGATACACTGATTGTGGGTGATATCAGACAAAGTGGCTCTGTGAAGCACGCAATGGCCCGATATTGTCTCATATACAACTGTGTTTGATGCCATATAAAAGTAGATATGTCATTAAACCTTAGTGTGTTTGTGATGTCATCGAAACAGTCATTGTGAGAAGTCACACATATAGTTGAATGTGCTGTCACACACAAGTAGAAGACATGTCATATTTTGTGCATTGATTACATGGGTACCTTAGTGCATGTGATGTCATAAATACTAAGGATTGTTGTCATATAGTGTGGATATGAGTCATGTATAGTGCATAGATGTTGGCATAAAATAAGTTCAACCTGTGATGTCTTACATAGTTGGTGTGATTTCTTCGACACAGTTGGGCGAGTGATGACATATACAGTGGGTGTGGGGCTGGCCAGAGAGAATGGGTTTTAAGTCAGATACAGAACTTTTGCTGTCATCTACACATTTGTGGGTGACCCATCATATATAGTGGATTAATGATGTCATTAACATTGTGAGGTTGCCATGGCGTTACAAACACGATATGATGTCATCAAAAGTGCATAATAAATTGTCATTATAGAGTAGTCTATTGTGTTGTAAAATGCTGTGGGTGTGATTTCATACATACATAGGTTTATTCATACCGTCAATCAAGTTGGTGTGATTCCACAGATACAGTAGGTGTGATGTCGGATACAGTGGTTGTGTTGTCCATTCATAACACATGTGAAATGTCATATACTTTGAGTATGGATGTCATAAACATAGTAGGGTTTTGTTATAAGATACAGTGGCTGTGATGTCACAAGTATTAGTTGTATGAGATGTCGTCATATAGAGTGCGTTGTAGATTTCATGAATAGTGTGGATGTGATGTCATGAATACCGTCTCGTGATGCCTAAACCGGTGGGTTTTAATGTCATAAAGTGAGGATGTGGTGTCGTGTGTAAGTCTGCCAAGTTGCCATATATATGGCGAGGGTGATTGTAATACAACGAGTGGATTGATCGTTTCAATTACAGTCGTTGTGATGACACAGATTAGTGGTTGTGATCGGTCACATGTGTAGTGTATATGTTGCCCTATATACTGGATGTAGTTTCATATATAGAGGTTGTGATGTCAATAAGTAGAGTAGTCTGAAGACATCAAGGTGTGGATGTGATGTTATATTCTAGTGCATAATGATGTCACATATTGTTGGTTTGATGGCATACAAAAGTGGGTGTGATATCAGTGAAGAAATTGTCATGACAAAGATACAGTGGTTGTATGTCTGCTGAAGTGGATGTGATGTCAAAAACACAGTGGTTTGCTCTAATATAGAATAGTGACGTCATCTGTAGTGCAAATGTATGTCACACATATGCCTATGTGAAAGGTCACCCTCATCTACACACAGTCGTGTTTGTGATGTTCATAAATAGTGTGTATCATGGGCATAAGTATAGTGGATATGATGTCACACGTATAATGGATGTGATATCATACATATATTGGCCGTGATACCATCGATAGTGTGAGTGTGATGACACGTATACAGTGGACGTTAGAGGTCAGATAGAGTGGATAGTGATGTCATAAATAAAAGTGCGTGTGACGTCATAAAGAGTGGATGTGATGTCATATGCAGTGCATATGATGTCACATATATAGTGGCTGTGATGTCATACGTACACTGGTTTTGATAAAAGTAGATACATTGGTGTGATGACACACATATATTGGGTGTGATATCAAGATGTGTAGGGGATGAGATGTCATGCACCGTGGATATTAATGTCATATATATGAGATCTGATGTCATGGAATGCAGTGGTGGTGATGTCATAAATACGGAACATTGATGTCATTAAATTGTGAATGTGATTTCTTGTAAGAATGTGTATGGTGTCATACGTATGCCAAGTGTGATGACTTCCATACTTGTGTGATGTCATCGATACAGCGGGTGTGTTGACACTGATTAGAGTGGTTGTGATGTCAAATATCGGCTGGGTGTGATGTCAGGAATAGTCCGTTGTGTTGTCAAGCACGAGCAGTGTGTGTGATATCATATATATTGGATATGATGTCATAAATACTACTGGATGTGTGATGTCACACATAGAGGGGGTCGTTGATGTCATAGAGTTCATCTGCCATGTCATGCATACTGAATATGATTCTCATACATATAATAAGATGTTGTGATGTGATGTGATCCAGAGAGTGGATGTGGTTGTAACTTGATTTACACTGGGTTTAGATGACCCAGATACAATGGATGCAGCTGTGTCAGATATAGTGGGTTAGATGTCAGATATAACATCGTGTTGTCTTGTGTGTGATGGCATATATAGTGTGTGTGATATCATGAATTCAGTTGATGTAATGTGATGACTACAATTATGTGAAATCATAAAGAGTGGATGTGACGTTATGTATAGTGCATAAGATGATGCCATACATAAACTGGGTGTGATGTCATATATACAGTTGTCCAGAGATCTCAATAGAGTGGTTGTGATGACACAGGTACAGTGATGTAATGTCAGATAGTGGGGTGAGTGATCATGAGTACAGTGCTTTTGCTGTCCAAAGAAATGTGGTGTGATCTCATAAAATGTGGATGTGATGCTTTATATATAGTGTATATGATGTTAAACAATAGTTGGTGTGATGTCATACATACCAAGGTTGTGATGGATGTGATGGAAAGAATATGTGTGAGACACAGATACAGTTTCTGCGATGCTACAAATAGAGTGAATATGGTGTTTTATACAATGGATATGATGTCGTCATACATAGTCGATGAGATCTCATAAATACAGATGCTATGATATCATCAATACAGTGGATGTTGTGACACAGATACCGTGGATACGATGTCAAATATACTGTGTGTGATGTCTTTTAAAATGGTGCTTGATGTCATAATGTGAGGATGTGATTTCTTCATTATAGTGCTATAGAAGCTATACCATATGCCAAGTGTGAAGTCATACAAAGAGTGTGTGTGACATTGTCAATACAGTGGGTGTGATGACTCAGATTACTGGCTGTGATGTCACACTGTATAGTGTATATATTGCCCTGCATACTGGATGTGGTTTCATCAATATAGAGGTTGTGCTGTCAAAGGTACAGTAGTGTGATGACAAAAGCAGTGGATGTGGTTGTGATTACAGTGCAAAGGATGTCACACATGTAGTGGGTGTGATGTCATACAAAAGCGGATGTGATATACAGGGCAGAGTATGTGATGACAAAAATGTAACTTGGTGCGATGTCTGATAGAGTATGATGTCATGCCTGAAGTGGATGCGACATCATAAAATATGTGGTTTGCTGTGATAGAGCGGATGTGATGTAATCTATAGTGCAAATGATGTCATACATATGCCGAGTGTGGTGTCATCATACACCATGAGGGTTGTGGATGTCATACTTATGGGTATTATGTCACAAAATTAGTGGATAGGAGGTCACATGTTATACTGGATGTGATTTCATACATTACTATCTGGCTGACGACGATACCATCGATTGGGTAGGTGTGATGTACACAGATACAGTGGACAGTGAGGTCAGATATAGTGGAGTGATGTCATATATAGTGGAACGAGATGACATAAAGGTGGTTTGTGATGTCATAAAGAGTGGATGTGATGTCATATTATGCATCACATATGATTTTCTATATTTAGTGGAGATGATGTCATACAACACTGGGTTTGATGAAATTGATACATTCAGTGTGATAAACACAGATACAGTGGGTGTGATATCAGACAAAGTCGGTGTGAAGCACGCAATGGCCGATATTGTCATAACACTGTGTTTGATGCCATATAAAGTAGATATGTCATAAACTAGTGTGTGTGATGTCATCGAACACAGTCATTGTGAGATAGTCAACATAATAGTGATGGTTGCTGTCAACACACAGTAGAAGACATGTCATATTTAGTGCATGTGATTACATGGGTAGAGTGCATGTGATGGTCATACATAATAAGGGATTGTTGTCACATAAAGTGTGGATATGATGTCATGTATAGTGCATAGGTTGGCATACATAAGTCAACTGTGATGTCTTACATAGTTGGTGTGATTTCTTCGACACAGTGGGTGTGATGACCATAATACCAGTGGGTGTGGTGGCAGAAGAGAGAAATGGGTTTTTTTTAAGTCAGATACAGCAGAACTTTTGCTGTCATCTTATCACATTGTGGGTGACCATCCCTATATAGTGGATATGATGTATAAACATTAGTGGTTCGCCATGGCTAAAACTACCGATATGATGTATGTCATCAAAAGTTGCATTATAATGTCATATAGAGTGCCTATTGTGTTGTAAAATGCTGTGGGTGTGATTTATACATGACATAGGTTTTCTATACGTCAATCAAGTTGGTGTGGATTCCACAGATACAAGTAGGTGTGATGTCGGATGCAGTGGTTGTGTTGTCATTCATACAACATGTGAAATGTATTAATTATTGTGAGTATGATGTCATAAACATTTGTAGGTGTTTTGTTATAGATACAGTGGCTCGTGCTGGTCACAAGTATTGTGTATGAGATGTCATATAGAGTGCGTGTGATTTCATGAATAGTGTGGATGTGATGTCAGGAATACCGTCTCGTGATGCCATAAACGGTGGTTTTAATGTCATAAAGTGAGGATGTGTGGTCTGTCGTGTGTAGTGCAAAGTTGCCATATACATGGCCGAGGGTGATGTAATACAACGAGTGCTTTTGAAGTTGTCCCTTACAGTCGTTGTGATGACACAGATTAGTGGTTGTGATGTAACAATGTGTAGTGTTTATGTTGCCCTAATATACTGGATGTAGTTTCATATATAGAGGTGTGATGTCATAAGTAGAGTAGTCTGAAGACTCAAGGTGTGGATGTGATGTTATATTTAGTGCATAATATGTCACGCATATTGTTGGTTTGATGGCATACAAAAGTGGGTTGTGATATCAGTGAAGAAATTGTCATGACAAAGATTACAGTGGGTGTGATGTCATGCAACTGAAGTGGATGTGATAGTCAAAAAACACAGTGGGTTTGCTCTAATAGAATGTGACGTCTTCTGTTAGTGCAAAAATGATGTCACACCATATGCCTAGTGTGGGTCTCTCAAACACACAGTGTTGTGATGTGTCATACATAGTGTGTTATCATGGCGCATTTTTAAGTATAGTGGTATGATTGTCACCACGTATACTGGATGTGATTTAATACATATATTGGCCGTGATATACATTGATAGTGTGAGTGTGATGTGACCGTATACAGTGGACGTCCTACGAGGTCAGATATTAGAGTGGGGTAATTGTCACGTGATGTCATTAAATAAAGTGGTTGTAAATAAAAAGTGGATGACGGCATAAAGAGTGGATGTGATATCATATGCATGTGTGTATGATGTCACACATTATTAGTGGCTGTGTGATGTCCATACGTACATGGTTTTGATAAAGTAGATACATTGGGTTGTGATGACACAATAGAGTGGGTGTGTGATATATCTAATTGTGTAGGGGATGAGATGTCATGCACCGTGGATATTATGTCATATATATGAGATCTGATGTCATGAATGCAGTGGTCGGTGATGTCATAAATACTGAACATTGATGTCATATAATTGTGATTGTGATTTCCTTGTAGAATGTGTATGGTGTCATACGTATGCCAAGTGTGATTAGACTTCCATACTTGTGTGATGTCATCGATACTGCGGTGTGTGTTGCCACTGATTAGAGTGGTTGTGATTGTCAAATTATTGTGGGTGTGATGTCAGGACATAGCCTGTTGTGTTGTCTTGCAAGCAGTGTGTGTGATATCATATAAATAGGATATGATGACATATCAATTATACTGGATGTGATGTCATTACATAGAGGGTGTCTGATGTCATAGAGTTCAGGAATGTCATGCATATGAATAAGATGTCATAAATATAGTGTGTGTGATGTGATCCAGAGAGTGGATGTGGTGTAACTGACTTTACACTGGGTTTGATGCAGACCCAGATACAATGGATGCAGTGTCAGATATAGTGGGTTAGATGTCCAAGATGTATACATAGTGTTGTCTTGTTCGTGTGATGGCATATATAGTGTGTGTGATTCATGGAATTCAGTTGATGTAATGTGATGACTACCATTATGTGAAATCATAAAGAATGGATGATGACATTATGTATAGTGCACTAAGATGCTCATACCATAAATGGGTGTGATGTACATATATTACAGTTGTCCAGGATATCATCATACTAGAGTGGTTGTGATGACACAGGTACAGTGAATGTAATGTCAGATAGTGGGAGTGATATCATGAGTGTTACAGTGCATTTGCTGTCATAAGAAATGTTGGTTGTGATTCTTATAAAATGTGGATGTGATGCTTATATAGTAGTGTATATGATGTTAAACAAAATAGTTGGTTTTGTGATGTCTTACATACCAAGGTTGTGATGTGATGGAAAGAATATGTGTGAGGACACAGATACAGTTTCTGCGATGCTACAAATAGAGTGAATATGGTGTTTTATACAATTGGATATGATGTCGTCATACTAGTCGATGAGATCTCTATAAATACAGATGCTTTGATGACTATCATCAATACAGTGGATGTTGTGACCAGATACCGTGGATACGATGTCAAATATACTGTGTGTGATTGTCTTAAAATGGTGCTTTGTTGTCATAATGTGAGGAATGTGATTTCTTATATAGTTGTGCATATAAGAAGCTATATCACTATGCAATATAAGTGTGAAGTCAGTCCTTACAAAGAGTGTGTGTGTCATTGTCATAATACAGTGGGTGTGATGACTCACGATTTACTGGCTGTGCATGTAACATGTATAGTGTATATATTGCCCTGACATACTGGATGTGGTTTATATCAATAGAGTGTTGTGCTGTCAAAGGTAACAGTAGTGTGATGACAAAAGCAGTGGATGTGGTGTGATTACAGTGCAAAGGATGTCAACATGTAATCTTAGGTGGGTTTGTGATGTCATACAAAAGCGGATGTGATATCAGGGCAGAGTATGTGATGACAAAGATACACTTGGTGCGATGTTGATAGAGTATGATGTCTGCCTGAAGTGGATGCGACATCTCATAAATATGTGGTTCCAGCTGGTGTAGAGCGGATGTGATGTTCATCTATAGTGCAAATGATGGAAATTCACATATGAGAGTGTGGTGTTACAATCAACACCTGAGGGTGGATGTCATACCATACTGGGTATTATGTCACAAACACTAGTGGATAGGAGGTACACACGTATACTGGATGTGATTTCATACATATATTGGTGAGATACATCGATTGGGTAGGTGTGATGAACAGATACAGTGGACGTGAGGTCAGTATAGTGGAGTGATTGTATTTATAGTGGACGAGATGACATAAGGTGGTGTGATGTCATATAAGAGTGGATGTGATGTCATATGGCATCACATTATGATTTCATATATTTAGTGGAGTGATTGTCATAATCACACTGGGTTTGATGAAATTGATACATTCAGTGTGATAAACACGATACAGTGGGTTGTGATATCAGACCCATAAGTGGCTGTGAAGCACGCAATGGCCGAATTGTCATAACACTGTGTTTGATGCATATAAAAGTAGATATGTCATAAAACTAGTGTGTGTGTGATGTAATCGAAACACCCAGTCATTGTGAGAAGTCACACATATAGTGAATGTGCTGTCACACACAGTAGAAGGACATGTTTCATATTTAGTGATGTGATTACATGGGTTTAGAGTGCATGTGATGTCATAAATACTAAGGATTGTTGTCATAAAGTGTGGATTATGATGTCATGTATTAGTGATAGGATGGCATACATAAGTCAACTGTGATGTCTTACATAGTTGGTGTGATTTTCGACAACAGTGGGTGTGTGACATATACAGTGGGTTGTGGTTGGCAGAGAGAATGGTTTTAAGTCAGATACAGAACTTTTGCTGTCATCTACCACATTGTGGGTGAATCATATATAGTGGATATGATGTCATAAAAATAGTGGTTGCCATGGCTTACAAACACCGATATGATGTCATTCAAAAAGTAAAAATGTGCATATAATGTCATATACAGAGTGCTATTGTGTCCTGTAAATGCTGTGGGTGTGATTTCATACATACATAGGTTTTCATACCGTCAATCAAGTTGGTGTGATTCACAGATACAGTAGGTGTGATGTCGGATTACAGTGGTTGTGTTGTCATTCATACAAACATGTGAAATGTCATATACATTGAGTATGATGTCATAAATTGCAGTAGGTGTTTTGTTATAGATACAGTGGCTGTGATGTCACAAGTATAGTGATATGAGATGTCATATAGAGTGCGTGTGATTTCATGAATATAGTGTGGATGTGAAGTGTCCAGGAATACGTCTCGTGATGCCATAAACCCCGGTGGTTTTAATGTAATAAAGTGAGGATGTGGTGTGTGTGTAGTGCCAAGTTGCCATATACATATGGCGAGGGTGTGTATGTAATAAACACGAGTGTTTTGATGTTGTCAATACAGTCGTTGTGATGACACAGATTAGTGGTTGTGATGTCACATGTTGTAGTGTATATGTTGCCCTTATATACTGGATGTAGTTTCATATATAGAGGTTGTGATGTCATAAGTAGAGTAGGTATGAAAGACTCAAGGTGTGGATGTGCTATGTTATATTTAGTGCATAATGATGTCCACTGCTATATTCGTTGGTTTGATGGCATACAAAAGTGGGTGTGATATCAGTGAAGAAAATTGTCATGACCAAAAAAAAGATACAGTGGGTGTGATGTCATGCCTGAAGTGGATGTGATGTCAAAAAATACAGTGGTTTGCTCTAATAGAACTGTGACGTCCTTCTGTAGTGCAAAATGATGTCACACAATATGCTAGTGTGGTCTCATCAACACACAGTGTTGTGATGTCAACATAGTGTGTATATCATGGCATAAGTATAGTGGATATGATGTCACACGTATACTGGATGTGATATCATACATATATTGGCCGTGATACCATTTCCTTAGATAGTGAGTGTGATGAGCCGTATACAGTGGACGTGAGGTCAGATAGAGATGGACGTGATGTCATAAAGTGGACGGAATCTCAAAATGTTGTGACCGTCGCATAAATAGAGTGGATGTGACATATCATTATGCAGTGTCATATGATGTCACACATATAGTGGCTGTGAATGTCATACGTACACTGGTTTTGATAAAGTAGATACATTGGGTGTGATGACACACATAGAGTGGGTTGTGATATCATATTGTGTAGGGGATGAGATGTATTCACCGTGGATATTAATGTCATATATATTGAGATCTGATGTCATGAATGCAGTGGTGGTGATGTCATATAAATACTGAACATTGATGTCATAAATTGTGATTGTGATTTTCTTGTAAGAATGTGTATGGTGTCATACGTATGCCAAGTGTGATGACTTGTGATGATGACTATCATACTTGTTGTGATGTCATCGATACACGGGTGTGACTGACACTGATAGAGTGGTTGTGATGTCAAATATAAAGTGGTGTGAATGTCAGGAATAGCCGTTGTGTATGTCATGCAAGCAGTGTGTGTGATATCATTATATATTAGGATATGATGACATAAATATACTGGATAGCCATTAGTGATGTCATACATATAGGGGTTCTGATGTCATAGAGTTCATGCCATGTCATGCATACTGAATAAGATGTCATACATATAGTGTGTGTGATGTGATCCAGAGAGTGGATGTGGTGTAACTGATAC
Source organism: Odocoileus hemionus (assembly GCA_020976825.1). Taxonomy (NCBI): domain Eukaryota; kingdom Metazoa; phylum Chordata; class Mammalia; order Artiodactyla; family Cervidae; genus Odocoileus; species Odocoileus hemionus. The sequence continues at coordinate 13,773 of JAJLRB010000957.1, forward strand.
ACTGGGTTTGATGACCCAGATACAATGGATTGCAGTGTCAGATATAGTGGGTTAGATGTCATGATTAGTAACATCGTGTTTCTTGTGTGTGATGGCATATATAGTGTGTGTGATATCATGAATTCAGTTGATGTAATGTGATGACTACAATTATGTGAAATCATAAAAGAATGGATGTGACATTATGTATAGTGCACAAGATGCCATACATAAACTGGGGTCAGCTGTGATGTCATATATACAGTTGTCCCAGATATCATCAATAGAGTGGTTGTGATGACACAGGTTACAGTGAATGCAATGTCAGAATAGTGGGAGTGAATATCTTATCATGAGTACAGTGCATTTGCTGTCCAAAGAAATGTGGGTGTGATCTCATAAAATGTGGATGTGATGCCTTATATAGTTGTATATGATGTTAAACAAATAGTTGGTGTGATGTCATACATACCAAGGGTTGTGATGTGATGGAAAGAATGTGTGTGAGACACAGATACAGTTTCTGCGATGCTACAAATAGAGTGAATATGGTGTTTTATACAAGTGGATATGATGTCGTCATACATAGTCGATGAGATCTCATAAATACAGATGCTATGATATTCATCAATACAGTGATGTGATGACACAGATACCGTGGATACGATGTCAAATATACTGTGTGTGATGTCTTAAAATGGTGCTTTGATGTCATAATGTGAGGATGTGATTTCTTCTATAGTGCAATAGAAGCTATACATATGCCCAAGTGTGAAGTCATACAAGAGGGTGTGTGACATTGTCAATACAGTGGGTGTGATGACTCAGATTACTGGCTGTGATGTCACATGTATAGTGTATATGTTGCCCTGCATACTGGATGTGGTTTCATAAATAGAGGTTTTCGTGCTGTCATAAGGTACAGTAGTGTGATGACAAAAGCATGTGGATGTTGGTTGCTCGATTGTGATTACAGTGCATAAGGATGTCACACATGTAGTGGGTGTTTGATGTCATACAAAAGTGGATGTGATATCAGGGTAGAGTATGTGATGACAAAGATACACTTGGTGCGATGTCTGATAGAGTGATGTATGATGTCATTGCCTGAAGTGGATTGCGACATCATAAAATATGTGGTTTGCTGTGATGAGAGCGGATGTGATGTCATCTATAGTGCAAATGATGTCATACTATATGCCGAGTGTGGTGTCATCAACACCAGTGCGAGGGTTGTGATGTCATACATAGTGGGTATTATGTCACCCCTCGCAACATAGTGGATAGGAGGTCACAACGTATATGGATGTGATTTCATACATATATTGGCTGAGATACCATCGATTGGGTAGGTGTGATGACACAGATACAGTGGACGTGAGAGGTCAGATATAGTGGAGTGATGTCATATAGATAGTGGACGTGATGACATAAAGGTGGTGTGATGTCATAAAGAAGAGTGGATGTGATGTCATATGCATCAATATGTATTTCATATATTTAGTGGAGATGATGTCATACACACACTGGGTTTGATGAAATTGATACATTCAGTGTGATAACACAGATACAGTGGGTTGTGATATCAGACATAGTGGCTGTGAAGCACGCAATGGCCGAATTGTCATAACACTGTGTTTGATGCCATTATAAAGTAGATATGTCAATAAACCTAGTGTGTGTGATGTCATCGAAACAGTCATTGTGAGAAGTCACACATATAGTGAATGTGCTGTCACACACAGTAGAAGACATGTCATATTTCTAGTGCATGTGATTTACATTGGGTCGTAGAGTGCATGTGATGTCATATCATACTAAGGATTGTTGTCATAAAGTGTGGATATGATGTCATGTATAGTGCATAGGTTGGCCCTACATAAGGTCCAAACTGTGATGTACTACATAGTTGGTGTGATTTCTTCGACACAGTGGGTGTGATGACATATACAGTGGGTGTGGTGGTTGGCAGAGAGAATGGGTTTAAGTCAGATACAGAACTTTTGCTGTCATCTACACATTGTGGGTGCGATCATATATAGTGGATATGATGTCATTAAACATAGTGGTTGCCATGGCTTACAAACACCGATATGATGTCATCAAAAGTGCATATAAAAGTCATATTGAGTGCCTATTGTGTTGTAAAATGCTGTGGGTGTGATTTTCATACATACATAGGTTTTCATACCGTCAATCAAGTTGGTGTGATTCACAGATTACAGTAGGTTTTCTGTGATGTCGGATTACAGTGGTTTTGTGTTTGTCATTCATACACACTTGTGAAATGTCATATACATTGAAGTATGATTGTCATAAACATAGTAGGTGTTTTGTTATAGATACAGTGGCAGTGATGTCCACAAGTATTAGTGTATGAGATGTCATATATGCAGTGCGTGTGATTTCATGAATAGTGTGGATGTGAGTGGCAGGAATACCGTTCACGTGATGCCATAAACCGGTGGTTTTAATGTCATAAAAGTGAGGATGTTGGTGGCGTGTGCTAGTTGCCAAGTATGCCATATACATGGCGAGGGTGATGATTGTAATACAACGAGAGCTTTGACGATGTCCAATACAAGTCCGTTTGTGATGACAAGATTAGTGGTTTGTGATGTTCACATTTGTATTGTATCAGTTGTCCATATTCTATACTGGATGTAGTTTTCATATATAGAGGTTGTGATGTCATAATTACAGGTAGTCTGTGAAGACTTCTAAAGGTGTGGATGTGATGTTATAATTTAGTGCATAGATGTCCATGCATATTGCCCTTGGATTGATGTCCATACAAAACTGGGTGTGATAACAGTGAAGAAATTTGTCAGTGACAAAGATACAGCTTGGGTGTGATATCCATTGCCTGATGGTTGGATGTGATGTCAAAACCAAGTCTGTGATTTGCTGTAATAGGAGTAATGTGACGCCTTGTGTAGTGCAAAATGATTTCACACAATATGCCTAGTGTGGTGTCCATCATCCAAGAGTGTTTGTGAGGTCATACACTATGTGTGTTATCATGGCAATAAATAAGTGGATTGATGTCCACACTTATAATTGGAATGTGTTATCATACATATATATGTCCTAGTGATACCTTGATACGATGTGAAGTGTGATTGATAGCACGTATATACAGAGGACGTGAGGGGTTCAGATAGAGTGGACGTGATGTCATAAATAAAGTGGTGGTGACGGCATAAAGAGTGGATGTTTGATGTCCTATGCAGTGTGTATGACGTGTCACTCATAAAGTGGCTGTGCTGTCATACTACTTACCATGTTTTTGAAAAAGTAGATACATTTGGGTGTGATGACACCTCATAGAGTGGTGTTGTTATCATATGTGTAGGGTTGAGATGTCATGCACCCTGGGATGTTAATGTCACTATATAGGAGTATCCTGCTGTCATGAATGCAGTGGGGGTGATAGTCACAATTACTGAGCATTGATGTCGTAAATTGTGAATTGTGATTGCTTGTAGAATGTTTATGGTGTCCATACGTATGCCAATTGTGATGACTTCCATTACATGTTGTGAAGTCCATCGATACAGCAGGGCCCGAGACGACAGGAAGCGGTTGAGTTGACATACATGAGTGGTTGTTTGATGTCAAAATATTGAATGTGAGTGTGAAATGTCATGACAATTAGGCCGTTGTGTTTGTCATTGCAAGCCGTTGGTGTGTGATATAATATAAAATAGGAATATGGGTGACCAAAATATTTACTGGACTGTGATGTCATACATATAGGGGTCTGATGTCATAGAGTTCATGGCCATGTTCCTTGCATTAATGAATCTAAGATGTTCAGTACATATAGTGAGTGTGATGTGATCCAGAGAGTGGAATGTGTGTAACATGATACACTAGGGTTTTGATGACCCAGCTTCAATGGCATGCAGTATGTAAGATATAGAGGGTTACTTGGCAGATGTAAACATCCTGTTGTCTGTGTGTAGATGGAATATATGATAGTGCGGGTGATTTAACTGAATTCCAGTGGATGTAATTGTGATGACTACCATTATGGTGGAAATCATAAAGAAAAGGATGTGACTTATGTATAGTTGCTACATAAGATTTCTCATACATAAACTGGGTGTGATTATGCTCATATCAGACAGTTGTCCAGAGAATCATCAATAAAGTGTGGTTGTGAAGACACAGGTCCAGTGGGATGGTAGTGTCAGATAGTGGGGATTGATCTCATCGAGGTACAGTGCATTTTGCTGTCCAAAAGAAATGTGGTGGTGATCTCATAAAATGTGGATGTGAATACTACAATATAGTGTATATGAAATTGTTAAAAATATAGGTTGGTGGTGATGTCATACATTCCAAGGATTGTGATGTGATGAGAAAGAGTATGTGTGAGACAAACAGATTACAGTTTTCTGCGATGCTTACAAAATAAGAGTGAATATGGTGTTTTTATACCAATCGTTAAATGATGTCATCATACATATGTCGGATGAGATCTCATAAATAGATGATGCTATGATATGCAACTAAGACAGTGGATGTGATGACACAGATACCGTGGAATCTATGAATGGTCAAATATACTGTTGTTCGTGATGTCTTAAATATAGGTTGCTTTTGATGTCTTAATGTGAGGATGTGATGATTTCTTCAATAGTGCAATAGAAGCTATACTTATGCCAAGTGTGAACGTCATGCAAAAGATTGTGTGGGTTGGACATTGTCAATAACAGTGGGCGGGAGTGTGATGACCTCAGACTACTGGGCTGTGATTGTCACATGTAAGTGTAATATATTGCCCTGCCTACTGGATGTGGTTTCATTCAATACACAGGTTGTAGCTGTCATATGGTTTACAGTATTATGATGACCTACAAAGCAGTGAATGCCACTGGTTTGAATTACAGTGCAAAGGGATGTCTACCATGAATCAGTGGGTGTGATGTCATACAAAAAGCGGATGTGATATCAGGGCAGAGTATTGTGATGACAAAGATACACTTGTGCGCGATGTCTGATTAGAGTATGATGTCTCATGCCTGAAGAAGTGGATGCGGTCATCATAAAATATATGTGGTTTTTGCTGTGATAGTGCGGATGTGATGTCATCAAGTGCAATGATGTCATACATATCGAGTGTGTGTCCAACACGGGGTTGTGATGTCATAATAGTGGGTATCATGTAAAATATGTGATAGAGGTACACGTATCTGATGGATATCATACATATATTGGCTGAGATACCATCGATGGGTGGGTGTATGACACAGTACGTGGACGAGGTCAGATATAGGAGTGATGCATTAGGGACGTGATGTATAAGGTGGTGTGATGCTAAGGGATGTGATGTCAATGTATCACATATGATTTATTAAATGTCATACACTGGGTTGATGAATTGATACATTGTGTGATGCACGATACGTGGGTGTGTATCAGACATAGGTGAGCACGCAATGCTGAATGTTACCTGTGTTTGTGCCATAAAGTAGATATGATAAACGTGTGTGGTGATGTCACGAACGTCTTGGAGAATCCACATTGAATGCTGTCACAACAGACACATGTCATATGTGTGGTTGATTCGTAGAGTGCATGTGATTCAATATAAGGATGTTGCTAAATTGATTGATGTCATGAAGTGCAAGTGGCATACATGCCACCTGTATGTTTCATGTTGGTGGAGTTCACAGAGTGTGTGATGACATAAAGTGGTGTGGTAGAGGAATGGTTCAAGTCAGTCAGAATTGTTGTCATACACAGGTGGGGAACAATAGTGGATTGATTCTAAACATAGTGTTGCAGTTACAAACGATATGATTATCAAGGTATTAATGTCTATAAGTGCTATTGTCTACATGCTTGGTTGTTCATACATACAGGTTTATCGTCATCAAGTTGGGTGATTCAAGTACATGTGTGGTCGGGATACGTGGTTGTGTTGTCATTCACACCATGGAAGTCATATAATGATATGTTCATAATAGAGGTGTTTGTATAGATAGGGCTTGATGCACAATATAGTGTATGATGTCTTAAGTGCTGGTTTCATGAATGAGGTGTGTGTCATGAATACTCAAGCCATAACGGTGGTTTTATGTCATAAAGTGAGGGTGTGTGTGTTGTCAGTGCATTATAGCGATTGATGTAAACGATGGGTGTGATGTTGTCATACAGTCGTTGTGATGACACAATTGTGGTTGTGATGTCACTTGTGGTATATTTCCTTATACTGATTGTTTCATATAAGAGTTGTGTTCAAAGTAGTGTTGAAGTCAAGGTGGTAGTATTGTCATATAGTCCGCATGTTGTTGATGGCATACAAAGTGGGTGTGATATCAGTAAGAAATTGTCATGACAAAGATACAGTGGTGTGTGTCAGCTGAGTGATTGATGTCAAAATACGGGTTTGCGTAATGTAATGTGACTCTTCTGTAGTGCAAGATTACTATGCTAGTGTGTCATCAAACAAGTGTGTGATGATAAATTTTATGGATAAATATGATATAGTCACAGTATACTGTGTATTCATACATAATTGGCGTGATCTGATAGGGGAGTGTGATGACACGTATAGGGAGGCAAACGTGGTCAAAATAAAGTGGTGTGCGCATAAGGTGGATGTGTTCTACAGTGATTATGTCCACATATAGTGGCGGATCAAGTACACTGTTTTATAAGTAATATTGGGTGTGATGACACATGGTGGAGGATACATAGAGGGGAAGAGTCATTCACCGTGGAGTTATGTCAATTAGGACGATTCATGATGCGTGGTGGTGTGTCATAAAGACATGTGTCAATTTGTGGTTCTTTAAAGTTATGGTTACTATGCAATGTGATGACTTATATTGTTGTGATGTCATGATACAGGGTGTGGACATGATAAGTGGTGTGTGTAATTAGGGGTGTGATTCAGAAAGCCTGTGTGTTGAAGCAGTGTGGGGTACATATATTGGATTGAGTATAATACTGATGTGTGTCAATAAGGGGTTGATGTATAGATTTGCCTGTCATGCTATGAATGATGTAACTATAGTGTGTGTGTGTGATCCAGAGGTGGATGGGTGTATTGATACACTGGTTTGATGACCGATACAATGATAGTGTCAAATGTGGGTGATGGAGATAACTCGTGTTGTCTTGTGTGTGATGCTATATAGTGTGTGAATATAAATCAGTGATGTAATGTATACTAATGTGTGAACTAAAGAGTGGATGACGTTTTAGTGCAAGTGCATACATAATGGGTGTGATGCATTATACGTTGTCAGAGATCTCATAGATGGTTGTGAGACACGACAGTGGATGCAATGTCAGATAGGGGTATATCATGGACAGTGCATTGGTCAAAGATGTGTGGATCCATAAAATGTGTGTGAGCCTATATGATTGTGAAACAAAGTTGTGTGATGTATACATACAATGTGAAGTGGAAAGTGTGTGTGAGAACAGAAAGTTTCTGCATGCTACAAAAAGTGATTGATGTTTTATCAATGGATATGATGTGTCTACAAGTCATGAGATCTCATAATACAATGGTAGTATCATCAATACGGGATGTGATGACACGATACGGGTACATGTAATACGTGTGTGAGTCTTAAAATGGTGTTTGATGTCATAATGGATGGTTTCTCTAGTGCAAGAGTATACATCAAGTGTGAAGATACAAGTGGGGTATTGTCAATACGTGTGTGTGACCAGTTACTGGCTGTGATGTCCTGTATAGTGTATATGTTGCCTGCTACTGATGGTTCTAAGAGTGTGGTCAAAGCAGTATGTGATGAAAGCGTGTGTGATGTTACAGTCATAGATGTCACATGTAGTTGTGTGATGTCATACAAAGGGATGTGATATCAGCGAGAGTGTGATACAAGAACACTGTGATGTCTGTAGAGTATGATGTCATGCTGAGTGAGGACTCATAAAATAGTGTTTCTGTGATAGAGGGATGTGAGTCATCTAGAGTGCAATGATGTCAAATACAGTGTGGTGTCATCAACACCGAGGGTGTGGTTGTCATAATAGTGGGTAAAATGCTGAATATGTGGATAAGATCACCGTTATACTGGATGTGAATTCATACAAATATGGCTGAGATACCACATGTTGGGTGATAAACACAGATACAGTGGACGTGGTCAGATATAGTGGAGTGAATGTCATTTAGTGGCGGATGTATAAGTGGTGAGATGCATAAAGGTGATGTCGATGCAATTACTCAATTTTTCATATATTAGTGGGAATGATGTCTAAGCAAGGGTTGATAAATTGACTTATTTTGTGGTGATGCTACAGGGGTGTGATACAAATAGTGGGTGTGAAGCACGCAATGGGTTTAACATGGTTGATCATGATAAGGGGGGAGTCATAATATGGTTATTCAAAACCCCAATGTTAGGTTAAAAAAGATTGTGTCCAAAGTGAAAATGTTTAGTGCTTTGTTAACATTGTGATTTTTATTTTTTTTTTTTTAAATTAATTTGGGATTCACAATAAAATTTTTTACAGGGGTTTTTTTTAAAAAAGGGGGAAATGTTTTTTGGAAAAGGGGAAAAAAAAAGTTGGTTTTTTTACAGGGGGGTACAATATAGTGTTTGATGCATAAACAGTGGGTGGGGAAAAAGGGATTAAGCAAAACCCCCCCCAAAAAAAGGGTATTTCCCAAAAGTGGGGTTTTTTTTTTCCCCAATTTTAAATAAGGGGTGTTAAAAAACGGGGGTGTGATTTTTAAAAGTCTGTTTTAACACAGAAATTTTTTAAATTTTAAAAAATTTTTTTTTAAAGGATTGTGGTTTATTTAAAGGGGTTGTGATGTAAAAAAGTCAGGAAAATGGAGGGGTTTTATAAATTTCTAGTGAACCATATTTTTTTGATTATAAAAAAGTGGGGGTAAAGTTTTCATGAAAAAGAAAATGGGTGTATGTAATTAAAGGGGGGTGTGATTAAAAATACGTGTTTTGAAAAGTATAGGGCCCTGTTTTTAAATGTTCCCATTTGGGGGGGAAAAAAGGGGTGCTTTGGCAACAAGGTGTGTTCAGGGATAAATTTTGGGATTCCACGAATGGTTGATATAAATTTGGGGGAAAAATAAAGGGGTTGTTAAAAGATACGGGGGGGGGCTGGGGAAAAAAAAAAGGGGGAAAATTAAAGGATTTTTGGGGAATAAAACTTTTGGGGGAAAAATTTTTTTAAAAGTTTTAAGGGTTTTTTGGGAGCACACAAATTTGGGGATTCATATTTGGGGGGGGGGGAGAAGAATTAAAAGGGTTAAAAAATAATGGGGGGGGGAAAAGGTTTAAAAATTTTTGGGGGGGGGGGGGTTTTTAAATCTTTTTTATAAAAAGGGGGGTTTTTTGGGGGGGGGAAAAATTTTTAAAAAATTTTTTAAATTTTAAAATTTTTTTGGGGGGGGGGTCATATAAAATTTTGATTAAAAATTTGGGGTTTTTTTAAAAGGGGGGGTGAGTTTTTGGGTTTTTGTCAAAATAAAGGGGGTGAAATTTTTTTTGAAAAAATTTGTGTTTTCCAAAAAAATTTTGGGGGTTTAAAGGGGTGAAAATAAGGTTTGGATTCATAATATAGGGGTTGATGTCATAATTTGATTTATCAAAGATTTTTTCATTTTTTAAGGGGTTTGATGTATCAAAAGGTGTGGGGTAAAGGAAAGGGGTTTTATCCAAAAAAGGGAAAAGGGGTTAAATAAGGGGGAAGGGGATAAAAATTTGTGTTTGGGTAAAAAATTTTGGGTTTTTCTAATTGGGGTGTTTGTAAAAAGGGGAAAAAAAAAAAAAGGGGGACGTTATGTATAGTGATAATTTCATACATAAATGGTTGATGTATATATAAGTTGCCCCAGTTTATAATAAATTTGTGATACACAGATAAGTGGGCAATGTTTTTGGGGGAATCATGAGTGTGCATTTGCGTAAAAGTAATGGTTGGATCCAAAAAAGGTGTGTCCTTTATAGTATAGATGTAAAAAAAAGGGGGTTTGGGGGTTGTATAATCCCAAGTTTGATATGAGGAAAAGTTTGTGGAGAACAGATACAGTTTCTGCGATGCACAAATGGGGTAATTTATGTTTTTAAATAATGATGTTATACATATCAAGAATCTCAAAAATAAGAGGTATATAAAAAAAGGGTTTGGATAAATAATAAATTTAAAATTTTAGGTTATGTCTAAAGGGTGGTTTTTTAAAATGTGAGGATTTTTCTTTAAAATTAAAACAAAATGTTTTTAATGGGGGTGGTTTTGTTTTCCGGGGATATCGAAGTGTTTTCAATTAAGGTTTGTGCGAATGGGGGGTTTTTCAAAAAGGGTTGGGTTTTACAGTATTGATGCAAAAAAGGAAAAAGTTTTTTAAAAGGGAATTTTTAAACCGTATTGGGTTAAAAAAGGGGATGTTTTCCAGGGGTTTTTTAATAAAAAAAATTGTTGCGATTTTAAAAGGGGTATTTTGCAAAGGGATGCAAAAAAATTTTTTGGAAAAACGATTGATGTTTAAAGTCAAAAAATGTTTTAAATCAGTTGGTGTTTAAAAAAAGGGGGTTGGTTTAAAGTGGGTTTGTAAAAAGAAAGGGGCCCGGGGAAAAAACAAAAATAAAATGTGGATGTGATGCCTTATATAGGTTTATGATGTATTAAACATACATTTGGTAGTGGATCGTCCATAACATACCAATGTTGTTGATTATGATGGAAAGGACTGGTGTGTGAGACACAGAATATCAGTTTTTTCTGCGGATTGCTACAAATAGGAGTGAATATGATGTTTTATACAATGGCACATATGATGTCACGTCAATACATAGTTACGATGAGATCCTCATAAATACAGATGGTATGATATCATCAATACAGGTGGATTTGTGATTAAGTGAGTGACACAGATACCGTGTGGATATAACAGCATGTCAAATATACTGTGACTGCGTGACTAGTCTTAAAAATGGTGGTTTTGATGTCATAAGTGAGGATGGTGCATTTCATCTCTATTCAGTGCAATAGATTTCGGAAATTCCTATACAATATTCCTTCTAACTATAACTTCGTGTGCACGGGGTGCAGTGAAACAGTGCCATACATAAGAGTGGAGTTGTGACATTAGCCCCGTGTGACAATACAGTTGGGTTACAGATGGTGTGAATGACTCAGTGAACTGGCTGTGTCGAGTCACATGTTTATAGTGTATATATTGTTGCCCTGCTGCATACTGGAATGTTGGGTTTCATAAATAGAGGTTGTGATGCTGTGTCATATGTACAGTCTAGTGTGATGGAAAAAATGCAATGTGGATGTGATGTTTCGTACAGTGCATTATGATGTCACACATGTAGTGGTGTGATGTCATACAAAAGTGGATGTGAATATCAGCGGCAGAAGTTTGTGTGATGACAAAAGATTATAACACTTGGTGGCTGCATGTCTGATAGAGTGAGTATTGATGTCATGCTGATTGGCTCATGAAGTGGGTGTGTGACATCATAAAATATGTGGTTTGGGCTTGGTGATAGAGGCGGGCATGTGATGTCATCTAATAGTGCAAATGATGTCATACATATGCCGGAGTACACTGTGTGTCATCAACACCGAGATGGTACTAGTGATTGGCTTACATAGATGTCAAGTATGGTAGTGGAGCGTATTCATGTCACAAATATAGTTTGAGAGGTAGGATGTATTCATGTTTCACAAATAGGAGGGGGATGGTCACACACGATATACTGGAATGTGAATATATCATAAAACATATATTTGTGCTGGACTGATACCATCGATTGGGTGGGGCTGTCTCTGGAACACAGTTTAGTGTTGGCGGGTAGGTGGATGACTACAGAAAGAGTAAGATTTAGATGCGTTCTGTGAGTGATATCAGATTAGTAGATTGGAAGTGATGATGCTCTTATATATAGCATGGACGTGATGTCATAAAGGACTGCCGAAATAGTGATGATGTCATAAAGAAGTGGATGTGATGTAGTATATGTATCACAATATTGATTTCATATATTTAGTGGAGATGATGACCGTTCTTACACACAACTGGTTTTGTGATTGATTGAAATCGGATAAGCATTCTCTAGCAGGTGTGGTAGATGACACAACTGTAGTACAGTGGTGTGTGATATGCAGAGGACATAGTGGCAGTATGTGAAGCACGGCAAAGGCTTTTGGCTGTATTGTTCATAACACTGTGTTTGATGCCCATATAAAGTAGATATGTCATAAACGTAGTGTGTGTGTGATGTCATCGAAACAGTCATTTGAGAAAGTCACACATATAGACTGAATGTGCTGCCCATGTCACACACAGTTGCGTCGACACATGTCATATGTAGTAGCGTGTTGATGTCATGAGTAGAGTGCATGTGATGTAGCGTCATAAATACTAAGGATTCGTTGTCATTTAAATAATGTGGTGTATATTTATGATGTTCATGTATAGTGCATAGGATGGCATACATATGCCACCTGTGATGTCTTACATAGTTGGTGTGATGTCTTCGACAGAGTGGGTGTGATGACATATAGAGTGGTGTGGGTGGCAGAGAGAGAATGTGTTTTCAAGTCAGATACAGAACTTGTTTGTTGTCATGTACACAAGTGTGGTGTGAGATCATATAGTAGAGGATATGATGTCTATAAACATAGTGGTTGCCATGGCTTACAAACACCGATATGATATCATCAGAGTGCATGTAATGTCATATACAGTGCTATTGTGTCCTACATGCTGCGATGCGGGTCACGTGTGATTGATTTCATTACATAACATCGTCGCTGTGTTTCATACCCTCGTCAATCAAAGTTGGATGTGATTCGTGATTACACAGTAATACAGTAGGTTTGTGATGTCAAGAAAACAGTGGTTGTGTTGTCATACTTTGTTTTGTTTTCCATACACCATGTGAAATGTCATAACTACACTGAGTTATCGTATGTGCATAAACAGTAGGGTGTGTTTGTTAATAGATACAGTGGCTGTGATGTCACATGTATAGTGTATTTGATGTCATATACAGTTGCGTGTGATTCATGAATAGATGGATGTGATGTCATGAAAATTACCGTATCGTGATTGCCATAAGCCCCGGTGACGTTTTAATGTCATAAAGTGTGGATGGATGATGTTGTGTATAGTGCCAAGTTGCCATGATATATGGCGAGTGTGTGATGTAATACAACGATGGGTGAGGGGTGATGTTGTCAATACAGTCGTTGTGATGACACAGATTAGTGAGTTGTGTTGATGTCACATGTGTAGTGTATATGGTTGCCCTCTATACTGGCGATGTAGTTTCATATATAGAGGGTTTGATTGACTAACAAGTACAGTAGTCTGAAGACACAAGGTGTGGATGCCGATGTGATGTTATATATATTGTGCCATAGAATATGTCACGCATATTGTTGGTTTTGATGGCATACAAAAGTGGGTGTGATAATCAGTGAAGAAAATTGTCATGACAAAGATACAGTGGGTGTGATGTCATGCCTGAAGTGGATGTGATAGGATCAAAAATACTGTGTTTGCTGTAATAGATTTAAATGATTGACGTCTTTCTGTAAGTGCAAAATGATGTCACACATATGGCCTAGTGTGGTGTCTCATCAACACAGTGTTGTGAATCTCAAACATGATGTCTTGATATCATGGCATAAATATAGTGTGATATGATGTCACACACGTATACTGGATCGTACATCATTACATATACGGTTGGCCGTGCTACCATTGATAGGTAGAGTGTGATGAGCACGTATACAGTGGGACGTGAGGTCAGATTGAGAGTGGACGTGAAGTCCATAAATAAAGTGGTGTAGTGACGGCATAAAGAGTGGATGTGATATCATAGGCATTGCATATGATATCAACACAAGATATATGGCTGTGATGTCATAGACACTTACACTGGGTTTTTTGATAAAGTAGATACACTTGGGTGTGATAGGACACATATAGAGGGTGTGATATCATATGTGTAGGTAATGATAAGTCTTTTCAACCGTGGATATTATGTCATAGAAAATGAGGATCTTGATGTCGTGTAAATCAGTGTGTGTGAGTGGCATAAGATAACTAACATTGATGTCATACATTGTGATAAAGTGATTTTTCTGTAGCATGTATATGGTCTCAGAACGTATGCCAAGTGAGGGAGATGACCTTACCATACTTAGTGTGCTGATCAATCGATACAGCGCGGTGGTGACACACTGATAAGAGGGTGTCTGTGATGTCAAATATAGTGGCGTGTGCATGTTCAGGAATTAGCCGTTTGTTGTTGTCTCCATGCAAGGCAGTGTGTGTGATATCAGAATAAATAGGATATGAGGACATAAATAAACTGAGTGTTATGTCAAATCATATAGCCTCTGATGGTCCTAGAGTTCAGGCCATGTCCCATTGCATACGGATATAAGATGTCATACAAATAGTGTGTGTGATGTGATCCAGCGAGTGGATGGTCGTGTCACTGATAGCACTGGTTTGCATGACTCCAGGACTACAATGGCTGCAGTGTCAATATAGTGGGTTAGATTCAGATGTAACATCGTCCTGTCCTTGGTGTGTGATGGCATGACATATTGTGTTAGTGATATCATGAAGTCCGGTTGAATGTAAAGTGATGAACATCCCATTGGTGTGAAATAATAAAGAATGTATGTGACATTATGTATAGTGGACAAAGAGCCAAACATAAACTAGGGTGTGAATGTCATCATATACAGTTGTCCGAAAATCATCAATATAGTGGTTGTGATGACACAGATACACAGGTGAATTAATTTCAGAATAGTGGGAGTGATATCATGAGTGACAAAGTTCATTTGCTGATCCATAGGAAATGTGGTGTGATCTCAGTAAAAGTTGAATGTGAATGCCGTATATAGTGGGTATATGATGTTAAAAACTAAATAGTTGGGTGTGATGTCATTACGACACCATGGTTGAGAGAAGATGGGAAAGATGTAGTGGGAGACACACATACAGTTTCTTCGCATGGCTACAAATAGAGTGCATATGGTGGTTTTATAACAATGGAGTATGATGTCGTAGCATACATCAGTCTGAATAGATCACATAAATTACAAATGCTATGGATTATCATCAATACAGTGAATGTGATGATCACAGATACCTTAATCGTTGGATACGATTTCAAAAGAGTACTTGGTTGTGATGATCTCAGCGAGATGGTGCTTTGATATGTCATAATGGCGGATGTGATTTCTTCTATAGTGCAATAGCATGCTATACACATGATGACCAAGTGTGAAGTCCAATACAAAGAGTGTGGTTTGACTTTGTCAATACAGTGGGTGTGGGATGTCTCAGAATTCCTGGCAGTGATTTCACATGAATAGTGTAATATTATTGCCCTGCATACTGGATGTGGTGACATCATATAGAGGTTGTGCTGTCAATAAGTACAGTATGAGTGATGACAAAAGCAAGAATGTGGTGGTTTTACAGTTGCAAAGGATGTCCCACACATGTAAGTTGGTGTGGATGTCCATACAAACGGTATTGTGGATTAGCGCGGGCAGAGTATGTGATGAACTAAGATACACTAGGTGCGGTGTCTGATAGAGTATGATAATGTCATGCCTGAGTGAGATGTGACAATCATAAAATATGTGTTTTGCTGTGATGGAGCGAATGTGATGTCGATCTATAGTGCAAATGATGTCCAGTATCATATGCCGGAGTGTGGTGTCATCCAACACCGAAGATTGTGATGTTCATAAACATACAGGGTATCATGTCACTAAACATAGTGGATAAGAGGTCACACGTATACTGGATGTTGATTTTTCAAACATAATATAGGCTTCAGATACCATCGAGTGGGTAGGTGTGATGACACAGAGACAGTGGACGTGAGGTCAGATATATTTAAGTGAGTCATGTATAATAGTGGAGCAGATGATTCATAAGGATGGAGTGATGTCATAAAGAATGGATGTGTATTCTCATATGCATCCACATATGATTGTCATATATTGAGTGGAGAGTGATGTCCATACACACACTGGGTTTATAGAAATTGATACTTTCCTGTGATAACACAGATACAGTGTGTGTAGAATATCAACATAAGTGGCTGTGCAGCACGCAATGTCCGACTTGGTCATGAACTCACTGTCGTTTTGATGCCATATAAAGTAAGAGTGTCATAAACCTAGTGTGGTTTTAGAATGTCATCGAAGACAGTCATTGTGAGAAGTCCTCACGATATAGTGAATGTGCTGTCACACACATAGATGACATGTCATATGTTAGTGCGAGTGATGTCATGAGTAGAGTGCATGTGATGTCATAAATACTAAGGATTGTTGTCATAAAGTGTGATATTGATGTCATGTAATAGTGCATAGAGTTGGCATACAAAGCCGACCTGTGATGGGCTTAAAAGTCCGATGTGATGTCTTCGACACAGTGGTGTGATGATACATATACAGTGGGTGTGATGGCAGAGAGAAAGGTTTCAAGTCAGATACTAGAAATTGTGTTGTCATCTACACATTGTGGGTGAGAAATCATATATAGTGGATATGATGTCATAAACATAGTGTTTTGCCATGGCTTACAAACAATATGATGTCATCCAAGAGTGCAATGTAATGTCATATCAGTGCCTATTTGTGTCCTACATGCTGTGGGTGTGATTTCATACATACATAGTGTTTTCATACCGTCTATCAAGGTTGGTGTGATTACACCAGATACAGTAGGTGTGATGTCGGATAACAGTGGTTGTTTTGTCATTCATACACCAAGTGAAATGTCATATACACTGAGTATGATGTCATAAACATAGTAGGTGTGTTGTTATAAGATACAGTGGCTGTGATATCACAAGTATAGAGTAGTGATGATGTCATATAAGTGCGTGTGATTTCATGAATAGAGTGATGGATTGATGTCATGAATACCGTCCCTTGTGATGCCATAAACCGGTGGTTTTAATGTCCATAAAGTGAGGATGATGGTGTCGGGTGTAGTGCCATTTGCCATATATATGGCGAGGGTGATGTAATACAATGAGTGGTTGTGATGTTGTCAATACAGTCCGTTGTGATGACACAGATTAGTGGTTGTGATGTCACATGTGTAGTGTATATGTTGCCCTATATACTGGATGTAGTTTCATATATAAGAGTTGTGATGTCATAGTGACAGTAGTCTGAAAGACTCAAGGTGTGGATGTGATGTTATTATATAGTGCATAATATGTCATGCATATTGTTGGTTTGATGGCTTACAAAAGTGGTGTGTGATATCAGTGAAGAAATTGTCATGACAAATGAACAGTGGGATGTGATTGTCATGCCTGAAGTGGATGTGATGTCAAAAATACAGTGTAGTTTGCTGTAATAGATATATGTGACGTCTTCTGTAGTGCAAATGATGTCACACATATGCCCGCTAAGTGTGGTGTCCCGTCAACACACAGTGTTGTGATGTCATACATAGTGTGTATCATGGCATAAATATTAGTGGATATGATGTCACACGTATACTGGATATGAATCATACATATATTGGCCGTGATATCCATCGATAGGGTGAGTGTGATGACATGTATACAGTGGACGTGAGGTCAGATATAGTGATGTCGTGGAAATGTCATAAAATAAAGTGTGTCACGGCTATAAGAGTGGCTGTGATGTCATATGCAGTGCATATGATGTCCCACATATAGTGGCTGTGATGTCATACATACACTGGTTTTGATAAAGTAGATACATTGGGTGTGATGACACAGATAAAGTGGGTGTGGTATATCATAGTGTAGGGGAATGAATGTCATTCACCGTGGATTTAATGTCATATATAGGAGATCTGATGTCATGAATGCAGTGGTGGTGATGTCATAAATACTGAACATTGATGTCAATAAATTGTGAATGTGATTTTTGTAGAATGTGTATGGTGTCATACGTATGCCAAGTGTGATGACTTCCATACTTGTTTTGTGATGTCATCGATACAGCGGGTGTGTGACGACACTGATACAGTGGTTGTGATGTCAAATATAGTGGGGTGTGATGTCATAGAATAGCCGTGTTGTGTGTTGTCATGAGAGCAGGGATGTGTGTGATATCATATATATTGGATATGATGTCATAAATATACTGGATGTGATGTCATACATATAGGGTCTGATGTCATAGAGTTCAGCCATGTCATGCATACTGACTATGATGTCATACATATAGTGTGTGTGATGTGATCCAGAGAGTGGATGTGTGTAATTAGATACACTGGGTTTGAAAGACACAGATACAATGGATGCAGTGTCAGATATAGTGGGTGAGATGGCAGATAAAACATCGTGTTTGTCTTGTGTGTGATGTCATATATAGTGTGTGTGATATCATGAATACAGTGATGTAATGTGATGACTACAATGGTGTGAAATACATAAAGAGGGGATGTGACGTTTATGTATATTGCATAAGGTGACATACATAAATCTGGGTGTGATGTCATATATACAGTTGTTCAGAGATCATCATAGAGTGGTTGCGATGACACAAGGATACAGTGGATGCAATGTTCAGATAATGGGAGTTGATATCATGAGTAACAATGCATTTGCTGTCATAATGTATGTGGTGTGATCTCATAAAAAGATGTGGATGTGATGCCTTATATAGTGTGATATGATGTTATTAAACATATAGTTGGTGTGATGTCATACATACCAAGGTGTTTGTGATATGTTGGAAAGGGTGTGTGTGAGACGACAGATACAGTTTTCTGCGATGTTACAAATAGGAGTGAATATGATGTTTTATACAATGGATATCATGTCGTCATATATAGTCGGATGAGATCTCATAAATACAGGATGGTATGATATCATCAATACAGTGGATGTGATGACAGAGATAACCGTGGATATGATGTCAAATATGCTGTGTGAGATATCTTAACAATGGTGGTTTGATGTCATAAATGTGAGGATGTGATTTCTTCTATAGTGCAATAGATGCTATACACATATGCCGGGTGTGAAGTCATACAAAGAGTGGGTGTGACATTGTCAATACAGTGGGTGTGATGACTCAGATTACTGGCTGTGATGTCACATTGTGGTAGTGTATATGTTGCCCTGCATACTGGATGTGGTTTCATAAATAAGGTTGTGCTGTCATAAGTCAGTAGTGTGATGACAAAAGCAGTGGATGTGATGTTATTACAGTGCATATGATGTCACACATTAGTGGGTGTGATGTCATACAAAAGTGGCTGATGATATCCCTGGAGAGTTTTTATGACAAAGATACAGTGGTGCGATGTCTGATAGAGTGAGTATGATGTCATCCTGAAGTGGGATGTGACATCATAAAATATGTGTTTGCTGTGATAGAGCGATGTGATGTCATCTATAGTGCAAATGATGTCATACATATGCCGTGTGGTGTCATCAACACCGAGGGTTGTGATGTCATACATAGTGGGTATCATGTCACAAATATAGTGGATAGAAGATCACACGTATACTGGATGTGATATCATACATATATTGGCTGAGATACCATCGATTGTGTGGGTGTGATGACACAGATACAGTGGACGTGAGGTCAGATATAGTGGAGTGATGTCATATATAGTGGACGAGATGTCATAAGGTGGCGTGATGTCATAAAGAGTGGATGTGATGTCATATGTATCACATATGATTTCATATATTTAGTGGAGATGATGTCATACACACACTGGTTTGATGAAATTGAAATGACATTCAGTGTGATGACACAGATACAGTGGGTGGGATATCAGACATAGTGGCTGTGAAGCACGCAATGGCTGTATTGTCATAACACTGTGTTTGATGCCATATAAAGTAGATATGTCATAAACGTAGTGTGTGTGATGTCATCGAGACAGTCATTGTGAGAAGTCACACATATAGTGAATGTGCTGTCACACACAGTAGACGACATGTCATATGTAGTGCGTGTGATGTCATGAGGGAGTGCATGTGATGTCATAAATACTAAGGATTGTTGTCATAAAGTGTGGATATGATGTCATGTATAGTGCATAGGTTGGCATACATATGCCACCTGTGATGTCTTACATAGTTGGTGTGATGTCTTCGACAGAGTTGGTGTGATGACATATACAGTGGGTGTGGTGGCAGAGAGAATGGGTTTCAAGTCAGATACAGAACTTGTGTTGTCATCTACACAGTGTGGGTGAGATCATATATAGTGGATATGATGTCATAAACATAGTGGTTGCCATGGCTTACAAACACAGATATGATGTCATCAAGAGTGCATGTAATGTCATATACAGTGCCTATTGTGTCCTACATGCTGTGGGTGTGATTTCATACATACATAGGGTTTTCATACCGTCAATCAAGTTGGTGTGATTACACAGATACAGTAGGTGTGATGTCGGATACAGTGGTTGTGTTGTCATTCATACACCATGTGAAATGTCATATACACTGAGTATGATGTCATAAACATAGTAGGTGTTTTGTTATAGATACAACTGGCTGTGATGTCACAAGTATAGTGTATGACATGTCATATACAGTGCGTGTGATTTCATGAATAGAGTGGATGTGATGTCATGAATACCATCTCGTGATGCCATAAACCGGTGGTTTTAATGTCATAAAGTGAGGATGTGGTGTCTTGTGTATAGTGCCAAGTTGCCATATATATGGCGAGTGTGATGTAATACAACGAGTGTGGGTGTGATGTTGTCAATACAGTCGTTGTGATGACACAGATTAGTGGTTGTGATGTCACATGTGTAGTGTATATGTTGCCCTATATACTGGATGTAGTTTCATATATAGAGGTTGTGATGTCATAAGTACAGTAGTCTGAAGACTCAAGGTGTGGATGTGATGTTATATTTAGTGCATAATATGTCACGCATATGGTTGGTTTGATGGCATACAAAAGTGGGTGTGATATCAGTGAAGAAATTGTCATGACAAAGATACAGTGCGTGTGATGTCATGCCTGAAGTGGATGTGATGTCAAAAATACAGTGGTTTGCTGTAATAGATTATATGTGACGTCTTCTGTAGTGCAAATGATGTCACACATATGCCTAGTGTGGTGTCATCAACACACAGTGTTGTGATGTCATACATAGTGTGTATCATGGCATAAATATAGTGGATATGATGTCACACGTATACTGGATGTGATATCATACATATATTGGCCGTGATACCATCGATAGGGTGAGTGTGATGACACGTATACAGTGGACGTGAGGTCAGATAGAGTGGACGTGATGTCATAAATAAAGTGGTGTGACGTCATAAAGAGTGGATGTGATGTCATATGCAGTGCATATGATGTCACACATATAGTGGCTGTGATGTCATACGTACACTGGTTTTGATAAAGTAGATACATTGGGTGTGATGACACACATAGTGTGGATGTGATATCATAGGTTTAGGGGATGAGATGTCATTCACCGTGGATGTAATGTCATATATAGGAGATCTGATGTCATGAATGCAGTGGTGGTGATGTCATAAATACTGAGCATTGATGTCATAAATTGTGGTTGTGATTTCTTGTAGAATGTGTATGGTGTCATACGTATGCCAAGTGTGATGACTTCGATACTTGTTGTGATGTCATCGATACAGCGGGTGTGACGACACTGATAGAGTGGTTGTGATGTCAAATATAGTGGGTGTGATGTCAGGAATAGCCGTTGTGTTGTCTTGCAAGCAGTGTGTGTGATATCATATATATTGGATATGATGTCATAAATATACTGGATGTGATGTCATACTTAGAGGGGTCTGAT
>JAJLRB010000958.1:0-33074 GCA_020976825.1 Odocoileus hemionus
CATATGTGTGACATCATTTGCACTACAGAAGACGTCCCATATACTCTATTACAGCAAACCACAGTATTTTTGATATCACATCCACTTCAGGCATGACATGACACCCACTGTATCTTTGTCATGACAATTTCTTCACTGATATCACACCCACTTTTGTATGCCATCAAACCAACAATATGCGTGACATCATATGCACTCTATATATAACATCACATCCACACCTTGAGTCTTCAGACTACTGTACTTATGACATCACAACCTCTATATATGAAACTACATCCAGTATAGAGGGCAACATATACACTACACATGTGACATCACAACCACTAATCTGTGTCATCACAACGACTGTATTGACAACATCACACCCACTCGTTGTATTACATCACACTCGCCATATATATGGCAACTTGGCACTATACACAACATCACATCCTCACTTTATGACATTAAAACCACCGGTTTATGGCATCACGAGACGGTATTCATGACATCACATCCACTCTATTCATGAAATCACACGCACTGTATATGACATCACATACACTATACTTGTGACATCACAGCCACTGTATCTATAACAACACACCTACTATGTTTATGACATCATACTCAGTGTATATGACATTTCACATGGTGTATGAATGACAACACAACCACTGTATCCGATCATCACACCTACTGTATCTGTGTAATCACACCAACTTGATTGACGGTATGAAACCCTATGTATGTATGAAATCACACCCACAGCATGTAGGACACAATAGGCACTGTATATGACATTACATGCACTCTTGATGACATCATATCGTTGTTTGTAAGCCATGGCAACCACTATGTTTATGACATCATATCCACTATATATGATCTCACCCACACTGTGTAGATGACAACACAAGTTCTGTATCTGACTTGAAACCCATTCTCTCTGCCACCACACCCACTGTATATGTCATCACACCCACTCTGTCGAAGACATCACACCAACTATGTAAGACATCACAGGTGGCATATGTATGCCATCCTATGCACTATACATGACATCATATCCACACTTTATGACAACAATCCTTAGTATTTATGACATCACATGCACTCTACTCATGACATCACACGCACTACATATGACATGTCGTCTACTGTGTGTGACAGCACATTCACTATATGTGTGACTTCTCACAATGACTGTTCTCGATGACATCACACACACTACGTTTATGACATATCTACTTTATATGGCATCAAACACAGTGTTATGACAATACAGCCATTGCGTGCTTCACAGCCACTATGTCTGATATCACACCCACTGTATCTGTGTCATCACACTGAATGTATCAATTTCATCAAACCCAGTGTGTGTATGACATCATCTCCACTAAATATATGAAATCATATGTGATACATATGACATCACATCCACTCTTTATGACATCACACCACCTTATGACATCACGTCCACTATATATGACATCACTCCACTATATCTGACCTCACGTCCACTGTATCTGTGTCATCACACCCACCCAATCGATGGTATCTCAGCCAATATATGTATGATATCACATCCAGTATACGTGTGACCTCCTATCCACTATATTTGTGACATGATACCCACTATGTATGACATCACAACCCTCGGTGTTTGTGACACCACACTCGGCATATGTATGACATCATTTGCACTATAGATGACATCACAACCGCTCTATCACAGCAAACCACATATTTTATGATGTCACATCCACTTCAGGCATGACATCATACTCACTCTATCAGACATCGCACCAAATGTATCTTTGTCATCACATACTCTCCGCGGATATCACATCCACTTTTGTATGACATCACACCCACTACATGTGTGACATCATATGCACTGTAATAACATCACATCCACTGCTTTTGTCATCACACTACTGTACTTATGACAGCACAACCTCTATTTATGAAACCACATCCAGTATGCAGGGCAACATATACACTATACATGTGACATCACAGCCAGTAATCTGAGTCATCACACCCACTGTATTGACAATGTCACACCCACTCTTTGTATGACTTCACACTTGGCATGTGTGTAGCATCTATTGCACTATAGAAGAAATCACATCCTCACATTATGACATCAAACCACCATTTTTAAGACATCACACACAGTATATTTGACATCGTATCCACGGTATCTGTGTCATCACATCCACTGTATTGATGATATCATACCGTCTGTATTTATGAGATCTCATCGACTATGTATGACGACATCATATCCATTGTATAAAACATCATATTCACTCTATTTGTAGCATCGCAGAAACTGTATCTGTGTCTCACACACACACTTTCCATCATATCACAACCTTGGTATGTATGACATCACACCACCAACTATGTTTAACATCATATACACTATATAAGGCATCACATCCACATTTTATGAGATCACAACACATTACTTTTGACAGCAAATGCACTGTACTCATGATATCACTCCCACTATCTGACATTGCATCCACTGTATCTGTGTCATCACAACCACTCTATTGATGATCTCTGGACAACTGTATATATGACATCACACCCAGTTTATGTATGGCATCTTATGCACTATACATAACGTCACATCCACTCTTTATGATTTCACACCATTGTAGTCATCACATTACATCCATTGAATTCATGATATCACACACACTATATATGCCATCACACACACGACAACACCATGTTATATCTGCCATCTCACCCACTATATCTGACCCTGCATCCATTGTATCTGGGTCATCAAACCAGTGTATCAATTACACCACATCCTCTCTCTGGATCACATCACACACACTATATGTATGACATCATATTCAGTATGCATGACATGGCATGAACTCTATGACATCAGACCGCTATATGTATGACATCACATCCAGTATATTTATGACATCATATCCAATATATATGATATCACACACACTGCTTTCATGACAACACAACGGCTATTCCTGACATCACACCCACTATATTTGACATCACACCCACTGTATCAGTGTCGTCACACCCGCTGTATCGATGACATCACAACAAGTATGGAAGTCATCACACTTGGCATACGTATGACACCATACACATTCTACAAGAAATCACATTCACAATTTATGACATCAATGCTCAGTATTTATGACATCACCACCACTGCATTCATGACATCAGATCTCCTATATATGACATTACATCCACGGTGAATGACATCTCATCCCCTACACCTATGATATCACACCCACTCTATGTGTGTCATCACACCCAATGTATCTACTTTATCAAAACCAGTGTACGTATGACATCACAGCCACTATATGTGTGACATCATATGCACTGCATATGACATCACACCCACTCTTTATGACGTCACACCACTTTATTTATGACATCACGTCCACTCTATCTGACCTCACGTCCACTGTATACGTGTCATCACACTCACACTATCGATGTATCACGGCCAATATATGTATGATATCACATCCAGTATACGTGTGATATCATATCCACTATATTTATGCCATGATACACACTATGTATGACATCACAACACTCTGTGTTGATGACACCACACTGGGCATATGTGTGACATCATTTGCACTACAGAAGACGTCCCATATACTCTATTACAGCAAACCACAGTATTTTTGATATCACATCCACTTCAGGCATGACATGACACCCACTGTATCTTTGTCATGACAATTTCTTCACTGATATCACACCCACTTTTGTATGCCATCAAACCAACAATATGCGTGACATCATATGCACTCTATATAACAGGACATCCACACTTTGAGTCTTCAGACTACTGTACTTATGACATCACAACCTCTATATATGAAACTACATCCAGTATAGAGGGCAACATATACACTACACATGTGACATCACAACCACTAATCTGTGTCATCACAATGACTGTATTGACAACATCACACCCACTCGTTGTATTACATCACACTCGCCATATATATGGCAACTTGGCACTATACACAACATCACATCCTCACTTTATGACATTAAAACCACCGGTTTATGGCGTCACGAGACGGTATTCATGACATCACATCCACTCTATTCATGAAATCACACGCACTGTATATGACATCACATACACTATACTTGTGACATCACAGCCACTGTATCTATAACAACACACCTACTATGTTTATGACATCATACTCAGTGTATATGACATTTCCCATGGTGTATGAATGACAACACAACCACTGTATCCGACATCACACCTACTGTATCTGTGTAATCACACCAACTTGATTGACGGTATGAAACCCTATGTATGTATGAAATCACACCCACAGCATGTAGGACACAATAGGCACTGTATATGACATTACATGCACTCTTGAAGACATCATATCGTTGTTTGTAAGCCATGGCAACCACTATGTTTTGACATCATATCCACTATATATGATCTCACCCACACTGTGTAGATGACAACACAAGTTCTGTATCTGACTTGAAACCCATTCTCTCTGCCACCACACCCACTGTATATGTCATCACAACCACTCTGTCGAAGACATCACACCAACTATGTAAGACATCACAGGTGGCATATGTATGCCATCCTATGCACTATACATGACATCATATCCACACTTTATGACAACAATCCTTAGTATTTATGATATCACATGCACTCCACTCATGACATCACACGCACTACATATGACATGTCGTCTACTGTGTGTGACAGCACATTCACTATATGTGTGACTTCTCACAATGACTGTTTCGATGACATCACACACACTACGTTTATGACATATCTACTTTATATGGCATCAAACACAGTGTTATGACAATACAGCCATTGCGTGCTTCACAGCCACTATGTCTGATATCACACCCACTGTATCTGTGTCATCACACTGAATGTATCAATTTCATCAAACCCAGTGTGTGTATGACATCATCTCCACTAAATATATGAAATCATATGTGATACATATGACATCACATCCACTCTTTATGACATCACACCACCTTATGACATCACGTCCACTATATATGACATCACTCCACTATATCTGACCTCACGTCCACTGTATCTGTATCTGTGTCATCACACCCACCCAATCGATGGTATCTCAGCCAATATATGTATGATATCACATCCAGTATACGTGTGACCTCCTATCCACTATATTTGTGACATGATACCCACTATGTATGACATCACAACCCTCGGTGTTGTGACACCACACTCGGCATATGTATGACATCATTTGCACTATAGATGACATCACATCCGCTCTATCACAGCAAACCACATATTTTATGATGTCACATCCACTTCAGGCATGACATCATACTCACTCTATCAGACATCGCACCAAGTGTATCTTTGTCATCACATACTCTCCGCGGATATCACATCCACTTTTGTATGACATCACACCCACTACATGTGTGACATCATATGCACTGTAATAACATCACATCCACTGCTTTTGTCATCACACTACTGTACTTATGACAGCACAAAACTCTATTTATGAAACCACATCCAGTATGCAGGGCAACATATACACTATACATGTGACATCACAGCCAGTAATCTGAGTCATCACACCCACTGTATTGACAATGTCACACCCACTCTTTGTATGACTTCACACTTGGCATATGTGTAGCATCTATTGCACTATAGAAGAAATCACATCCTCACATTATGACATCAAACCACCATTTTTAAGACATCACACACAGTATATTTGACATCGTATCCACGGTATCTGTGTCATCATCACATCCACTGTATTGATGATATCATACCATCTGTATTTATGAGATCTCATCGACTATGTATGACGACATCATATCCATTGTATAAAACATCATATTCACTCTATTTGTAGCATCGCAGAAACTGTATCTGTGTCTCACACACACACTCTTTCCATCATATCACAACCTTGGTATGTATGACATCACACCAACTACTATGTTTAACATCATATACACTATATAAAAGCATCACATCCACATTTTATGAGATCACACCACATTACTTTTGACAGCAAATGCACTGTACTCATGATATCACTCCCACTATCTGACATTGCATCCACTGTATCTGTGTCATCACAACCACTCTATTGATGATCTCTGGACAACTGTATATATGACATCACACCCAGTTTATGTATGGCATCTTATGCACTATACATAACGTCACATCCACTCTTTATGATTTCACACCATTGTAGTCATCACATTACATCCACTGAATTCATGATATCACACACACTATATATGCCATCACACACAAGACAACACCATGTTATATCTGCCATCTCACCCACTATATCTGACCCTGCATCCATTGTATCTGGGTCATCAAACCCAGTGTATCAATGACACCACATCCACTCTCTGGATCACATCACACACACTATATGTATGACATCATATTCAGTATGCATGACATGGCATGAACTCTATGACATCAGACCCCTATATGTATGACATCACATCCAGTATATTTATGACATCATATCCAATATATATGATATCACACACACTGCTTTCATGACAACACAACGGCTATTCCTGACATCACACCACTATATTTGACATCACACCCACTGTATCAGTGTCGTCACACCCGCTGTATCGATGACATCACAACAAGTATGGAAGTCATCACACTTGGCATACGTATGACACCATACACATTCTACAAGAAATCACATTCACAATTTATGACATCAATGCTCAGTATTTATGACATCACCACCACTGCATTCATGACATCAGATCTCCTATATATGACATTACATCCACGGTGAATGACATCTCATCCCCTACACCTATGATATCACACCCACTCTATGTGTGTCATCACACCCAATGTATCTACTTTATCAAAACCAGTGTACGTATGACATCACAGCCACTATATGTGTGACATCATATGCACTGCATATGACATCACATCCACTCTTTATGACGTCACACACTTTATTTATGACATCACGTCCACTCTATCTGACCTCACGTCCACTGTATACGTGTCATCACACTCACCCTATCGATGGTATCACGGCCAATATATGTATGATATCACATCCAGTATACGTGTGACATCATATCCACTATATTTATGCCATGATACACACTATGTATGACATCACAACACTCTGTGTTGATGACACCACACTGGGCATATGTGTGACATCATTTGCACTACAGAAGACGTCCCATATACTCTATTACAGCAAACCACAGTATTTTTGATATCACATCCACTTCAGGCATGACATGACACCCACTGTATCTTTGTCATGACAATTTCTTCACTGATATCACACCCACATTTGTATGCCATCAAACCAACAATATGCGTGACATCATATGCACTCTATATAACAGGACATCCACACTTTGAGTCTTCAGACTACTGTACTTATGACATCACAACCTCTATATATGAAACTACATCCAGTATAGAGGGCAACATATACACTACACATGTGACATCACAACTAATCTGTGTCATCACAATGACTGTATTGACAACATCACACCCACTCGTTGTATTACATCACACTCGCCATATATATGGCAACTTGCACTATACACAACATTACATCCTCACTTTATGACATTAAAACCACCGGTTTATGGCGTCACGAGACGGTATTCATGACATCACATCCACTCTATTCATGAAATCACACGCACTGTATATGACATCACATACACTATATACTTGTGACATCACAGCCACTGTATCTATAACAACACACCTACTATGTTTATGACATCATACTCAGTTGTATGAATGACAACACAACCACTGTATCCGACATCACACCTACTGTATCTGTGTAATCACACCAACTTTATTGACGGTATGAAACCCTATGTATGTATGAAATCACACCCACAGCATGTAGGACACAATAGGCACTGTATATGACATTACATGCACTCTTGAATACATCAACATTACATGCACTCTTGAATGACATATCCACATATCGGTTGTATTGTAAGATACCCAACACTGTGTAGATGACAACACAAGTTCTGTATCTGACTTGAAACCCATTCTCTCTGGCACCACACACACTACCTGTATATGTCATCACACCACACTCTGTCGAAGACATCACACCAACTATGTAAGACATCACAGGTGGCATATGTATGCCATCCTATGCACTATACATGACATCATATCCACACTTTATGACAACAATCCTTAGTATTTATGACATCACATGCACACTCTACTCATGACATCACACGCACTACATATGACATGTCGTCTACTGTGTGTGACAGCACATTCACTATATGTGTGACTTCCTCACAATGACTGTTTCGATGACATCACACACACTACTACGTTTATGACATATCTAACTTTATATGGCATCAAACACAGTTGTTTAGACAATACAGCCATTGCGTGCTTCACAGCAGCCACTATGTCTGATATCACACACACTGTATCTGTGTCATCACACTGAATGTATCAATTTCATCAAACTAGGACAGTTTGTGTATGACATCATCTCCACTAAATATATGAAATCATATGTGATACATATGACATCACATCCACTCTTTATGACATCACACCACCTTTTGACATCACGTCCACTATATATGACATCACTCCACTATATCTGACCTCACGTCCACTGTATCTGTGTCATCACACCCACTCCAATCGATGGTATCTCAGCCAATATATGTATGATATCACATCCAGTATACGTGTGACCTCCTATCCCTGTATATTTTAGACATGATACCCACTGTGTATGACATCACAAACCTCGGTGTTGATGACACCACACTCATATGTATGACATCATTTGCACTATAGATGACATCACATCCGCTCTATCACAGCGCAAAACCACATATTTTATGATGTCACATCCACTTCAGGCATGACATCATACTCACTCTATCAGACATCGCACCAAGTGTATCTTTGTCATCACAAACTCTCCGCTGTGATATCACAACCACTTTTGTATGACATCACACCCACTACATGTGTGTGACATCATATGCACTGTAATAACATCACATCCACTGCTTTTGTCATCACACTACTGTACTTATGACAGCACAACCTCTATTTATGAAACCACATCCAGTATGCAGGGCAACATATACACTATACATGTGACATCACAGCCAGTAATCTGAGTCATCACACCCACTGTATTGACAATGTCACCCCCACTCTTTTGTATGACTTCACACTTGGCATATGTATAGCATCTATTGCACTATAGAAGAAATCACATCCTCACATTATGACATCAAACCACCATTTTTAAGACATCACACACACAGTATAGTTGACATGTATCCCGGTATCTGTGTCATCACATCCACGTATTGATGATATCATACATACATCTGTATTTATGAGATCTCATCGACTATGTATGACAACATCATATCCATTGTATAAAACATCATATTCACTCTATTTGTAGCATCGCAGAAACTGTATCTGTATCTCACACACACACTCTTTCATCATATCACAACTTGGTATGTATGACATCACACCAACTATATGTTTACCATCATATACACTATATAAGGCATCACATCCACATTTTATGTGATCACACCACATTACTTTTGACGGCAAATGCACTGTACTCATGATATCACTCCACTATCTGACATTGCATCCACTGTTATCTGTGTCATCACAACCATTCTATTGATGATCTCTGGACAACTGTATATATGACATACACCCAGTTTATGTATGACAACTTATGCACTATACATAACGTCACATCAT
The DNA here is from genome assembly GCA_020976825.1 of Odocoileus hemionus. Taxonomy (NCBI): domain Eukaryota; kingdom Metazoa; phylum Chordata; class Mammalia; order Artiodactyla; family Cervidae; genus Odocoileus; species Odocoileus hemionus. The sequence goes on from JAJLRB010000958.1 coordinate 9,866, forward strand.
CACTCTTTATGATTTACACCATTGTAGTCATCACATTACATCCACTGAATTTCATCATGATATCACCCACACTATATATGACATCACACACAAGACAACACGATGTTATATCTGCCAATTCACCCACTATATCTGACACTGCAAATCCATTGTATCTGGGTCATCAAACCCAGTGTATCAATTACACCAAACATGCCCACTCTCTGGATCACATCACACACACAATATGTATGACATAATCATATTCAGTATGCATGACATGGCATGAACTCTATGACATCAGAGCCCCTATATTTATGACATCACATCCAGTATATTTATGACATCATATCCAATATATATGATTACTCCACACACACTGCGATTTTCATGACAACACAACGGTATTCCTGACATCACACCCACTTTATTTGACATCACTACCCACTGTATCAGTGTCATCACACCGCTGTATCGATGACATACAAACAAGTATGGAAGTCATCACACTTGGCATACGTATGACACCATTACATTTTACAAGAAATCACATTCAAAAATTGTGACATCAATGCTCAGTATTGATGACATCACCACCTCCACTGCATTCATGACATCAGATCTCCTATATATGACATAACGTCCACGGTGAATCACATCTCATTCCCCTACATCTATTGATGGTTATCACAGCCACTCTATGTGTGTCATCACACCCAATGTATCTACTTTATCAAAACCAGTGTACGTATGACATCACAGCTTGCCACTATATGTGTGACATCATATGCACTGCATAGGACATCAACATCCAACTCTTTATGACGTCACACCAATCTTTATTGATGACCTCACGTCGACTATTATACGTGTCATCACACTCACCTATCGATGGATTATCACGGCCAATATATGTATGATATCACATCCAGTATACGTGTGACATCATTATCCACTATATTTATGCCATGATACACACTATGTATGACATCACAACACTCTGTGTTGATGACACCACACTAGGCATATTGTGAATATCATTTGCACTACAGAAGAAGACGTCATATATACTCTATTACAGCAAACCACAGTATTTTTTGACATCACATCCACTTCAGGCATGACATCACACCCACTGTATCTTTGTCATGACAATTTCTTCACTGATATCACACACACTATTTTTGTATGCCATCAAACCAACATATATGCGTGACATCCTATGCACTATTTATAACATCACATCCACACCTTGAGTCTTCAGACTACTGTACTTATGACATCACAACCTCTATATATGAAACTACATCCTGTATAGATGGCAACATATACCCTACACATATGTGACATCACAACCACTAATCTGTGTCATCACAACGACTGTATTGAAAACATCACACCCACTCGTTGTATTTACATCACAGTCGCCATATATATATGGCGACTATGGCACTATCACACAACATCACATCCTCACTCTTATGACATTAAAACCACCGGTTTATGCACATCACGAAGAGACGGTATTCATGACATCACACCCACTCTATTCATGAAATCACATGCACTGTATATGACATCACATACACTATACTTGTGACATCACAGCACACAATATCTATAACAACACTCACCTACTATGTTTATGACATCATACTCAGTGTATATGACATTTCACATGGTGTATGAATGACAAACACAACCACTGTATCCGACATCACAGCTATCTACTGTCTATCTGTGTAATCACCCCAAACTTGATTGACGGTATGAAACACCTATGTATGTATGAAATCACACCACAGCATGTAGGACACTATAGGCACTCTATAAGGACATTATATGCACTCTTTGATGACATCATATCGGTGCTTGTAAGCCATGACAAGCACTATGTTTATGACATCATATCCACTATATATGATCTCACCCACACTGTGTAGATGACAAAACAAATTCTGTATCTGACTTGATACCCATTCTCTCTACCACCACACACCACACTCTATATGTCATCTGATCACTAACACCCACTCTGTCGAAAAACATCACACTCCAACAATGTAAGACATCACAGGTGGCATATGTATGCCATCCTGTGTGCACTATACATGACATCATATATTCAAACACTTTATGCAACAATCCTTAGTATTTATGACATCCACATGCACTCTACTCATGACATCACACGCACTACATATGACATGTGGTCTACTGTGTGTGACAGCACATTCACTTTTGTGTGACTTCTCACAATGACTGTTTCGATGACATCACACACTCGACGTTTATGACATATCTACTTTTATATGGCATCAAAACACAGTGTTATGACAATACAGCCATTGCGTGCTCACAGCCACTATGTCTGATATCACACTCCCACGGTATCTGTGCCATCACACTGAATGTATCAATTTCATCAAACCCAGTTTGTGTATGACATCATCTCCACTATATATATGAAATCATATGTGATTACATATGTCATCACATCCACTCTTTTATGACATCACACCACTTTTTAACATCACGACCACTCTATATGACATCACTCCACTATATCTGACCTCACGTCCACTGTATCTGTGTCATCACACCCACCCAATCGATGGTATCTCAGCCAATATTTGTATGATATCACATCCAGTATACGTGTGACCTCTTATATCCACTGTATTTTTGATATGATTACCCACTATATATGACATCACAAACCTCGGTGTTGATGACACCACACTCGGATATGTATGACATCATTTGCACTATAGAGATGACATCACATCCGCTCTATCACAGCAAAACCACATATTTTATGATGTCACATCCACGTCAGGCATGACATCATACTCACTCTATCAGACATTGCACCAAGTGTATCTTGGTCATCACAAGCTCTCCGCTGATATCACATCACTTTGTGTATGACATCACACCCACTACATGTGTGACATCATATGCACTGTCTCGTAATAACATCACACAACCACTGCTTTTGTCATCACACTACTGTTCTTATGACAGCACAACCTCTATTATGAACCACATCCAGTATGCAGGGCAACATATACATATACATGTGACATCACAGCCAGTAAACTGAGTCATCACACCCACTGTTATTGACAATGTCACCCCCACTCTTTGTATGTCTTCACACTTGGCATATGTATATGCATCTGTTGCACGATAGAGAAAAAACCCATCCTCACATTATGACATCAAACCACCATTTTTAAGACATCACACACAGTATAGTTGACATTGTATCCACGGTATCTGTGTCATCACATCCAACGTATTGATTGATATCATACCATCTGTATTTATGAGATCTCATCGACTATGTATGACAACATCATATTCCATTGTATAAAACATCATATTCACACTCTATTTGTAGCATCGCAGAAAACTGTATCTGTATCTCACACACACACTCTTTCCATCATATCACACACCTTGGTATGTATGACATCACACCAACTATATGTTTTACCCATTCATATACACTATATAAGGCATCACACCACATTTTATGTGATCACACCACATTACTTTTGACGGCAAATGCACTGTACTCATGATATCACTCCCACTATCTGACATTGCATCCACTGTATCTGTGTCATCATCACAACCATTCTATTGATGATCTCTGGACAACTGTATATATGACATCACACCCAGTTTATGTATGACAACTTATGCACTATACATAACGTCTCATCCACTCTTTATGATTTCACACCATTGTAGTCATCACATTACATCCACTGAATTCATGATGTCACCCACACTATATATGACATCACACACACAAGACAACACGATGTTATATCTGCCAATTCACCCACTATATTGACACTGATATCCATTGTATCTGGGTCATCAAAACCCAGTGTATCAATGACACCACATACCACCACTCTCTGGATCACATCACACACACTATATGTTTGACATCATATTCAGTTATGCATTGACATGGCATGAACTCTATGACATCAGACCCTATATATGACATCACATCCAGTATATTTATGACATCATATCCAATATATATGATACCACACACACTGCTTTCATGACAACACAACGGCTATTCCTGACATCACAACTACCCACTATATTTGACATCACACCCCACTGTATCAGTGTCATCACACGAGCCCGCTGTATCGATGACATCACAACAAGTATGGAAGTCATCACACTTGGCATACGTAAAAGTATGACACCATACACATTTTTTACAAGAAAATTCCCATTCAAAATTATGGACATCAATGCTCACGTATTGACTGACACCACCACACACTGCATTCATGACATCAGATTCCTATTATGTCATAACGTCCACGGTGAATGACATCTCATCGCTACATCTATGGTAATTCACAGCACTCTATGGTGTGTCATCAACACCCAATGTATGCTTACTTTTATCAAAAACAGTGTATCGTATGACATCAAGCCCTCTCACTATATGTGTGACTCAGCATGATTGCATTGCATAGGACATCACATCCATCTCTTTATGACGTCACACACTTTTATTGATGACACTCACGTCGATATATACGTGTCATATCACTCCCTATCGATGGTTATCATCAGGCCAATATATGTATGATATTCACATCTCAGTATACGTGTGACTTCATATCCACTATATTTATGCATGATACACCATATGTATGACATCACACACTCTGTGTTGATGACACACACTAGGCATATTGTAATATCATTTGCATAGTACAGATGAGTCACATATACTCTATTACAGCAACCACAGTATTTTTGACAATCACATCCACTTTCAGGATGACATCACACCCACTGTATCTTTGTCATGACAATTTTCTTCACTGATATCACACCCAAATTTGTATGCATCAAACCAACAATTATGCGTGACATCCTATGCACTATTTATAACATCACATCCACACCTTGAGTCTTCAGGATACTGTACTTATGACCTTATCAACTCTTTTTATATGAAACTATTATCCAGTATAGATGGCATTACATATACCTAAATGTGACATCACATACCATAATCTGTGTCATCGCACAACGACTGTTTGACAACATCACACAATTGTTGTATTATCACAGTCGCCATATATATGGCGAGTTGGCCACTATTACACCAACATTCACATCTCATTTTTGACATTAAAACCACAGGTTATGGCATCACCAGACCGCGACAGCGTATCATGGACATCACACCACTCAATTCATGAAATACACATGACTGTATATGACATACATACACTTATTTGTGGACATCACAGCACAATATACTATAACAACACACCTACTATGTTTATGACATTCAGATCAGTATATATGACATTTCACATGGTGTTGAATGATCCACACAACCACTGTATCGACATCACAGATACTGTATCTGTGTAATCACCCCAACTTGATTGACGGTATGAAACACTATGTATGTATGAAATCACACCACAGCAGCTTGTAGGAAAATAGGCTTATATAAGACATTATATGCACGTCTTGATGACATATATCGGTGCTTGTAAGCCATGACAAGACTATGTTTATGACATCTATATCACTATATATGATCTCACCCACCACTGTGTAGATGACAAAAAAAATTTGTATCTGACTTGATTACCACTTCTCTCTACCACCCACACCATTATATCGTCATCACACCACTCTGTCGAAACCATCACCAACAATGTAAGACATCACAGGTGGCATATGTATGCCATCCTGTGCACTATACATGAATATATCAACACTTTTATGGCAACAATCCTTAGTATTTATGACATACATGCACTCTCCTCATGACATCACACGCACTACATATGACATGTGGTCTACTGTGTGTGACAGCACATTCATATATGTGTGACTTCTCACAATGACTGTTTCGATGACATCACACACACTACGTTTATGACATATCTACTTTATATGGCATCAAACACAGTGTTATGACAATACAGCCATTGCGTGCTTCACAGCCACTATGTCTGATATCACACCCACGGTATCTGTGCCATCACACTGAATGTATCAATTTCATCAAACCAGTTTGTGTATGACATATCTCCATATATATATGAAATCATATGTGATACATATGTCATCACATCCATCGTTCTTTATGACATCACACACTTTTTATAACATCACGAACTCTATATGTACATCTACCACTATATATGACCTCACGTCTTGACTGTATCTGTGTCATCAGCTACCCACCAATCGTGGTATCTCAGCCAATATTGTGGATGTATGATATACATCAGTATACGTGTGACTCTTATCCACTGTATTTTTGATATGATACCACTATAATATGACATCACAAACCTCGGTTGTTGATGCACCACACTCGGGATATGTATGTTCACATATTTGCACTATAGATGACATCACTTACCGCTCTATCACAGCAAACCCACATATTTTATGATGTCTCATCCACGTCAGGGTTGACATCATACTCACTCTATCAGACATTGCACAAGTGTATCTTGGTCATCACAAGCACTCTCCGCTGATATACATCCATTTTGTATGACATCACACCACTACATGTGTGACGTCGTATGCATGTAATAACATCACAACCATGCTTTTGTCATCACACTACTGTTCTTTATGACAGCACAACCTCTTTTATGAATTCCAATCAGTATGCAGGGCAACATATACACTATACAGTGACATCAAGCAGTAAACTGAGTCTATCACACCACTGTATTGACAATGTCACCCACCACTCTTTGTATGTCTTTCAAATTGGCATATGTTTAGCATACTGTTGCACGATAGAAGAAAACATCCTCAATTATGACATCAAACACCATTTTAAGACCATAACACACTAAGTATATTGACATTGTATCCACGGTATCTGTGTATCACATCCAAGTATTGATGATATATACCATCTGTATTTATGAGATCTCATCGATATGTATGACAATCATATCCATTGTATAAAACATCATATATTCACTCTATTTGTGTTAGCATCGCAGAAAACTGTATCTGTATCTCACACACACTCTTTCCATCATATCACAACCTTGGTATGTATGACATCACACCAACTATATGTTTACCATCATATACACTATATAAGGCATCACCACATTTTATGTGATCACACCACATTATTTTGACTGGCAAAAATGCACTGTACTCATGATAATCATACCCACTATCTGACATCGCTTATCCACTGTATCTGTTTCATCACAACCATTCTATTGATGATTTGGACAACTGTATATATGACATCACACCCAGTTTATGTATGACAACTTATGCACTATACATAACGTCTCATCCACTTCTTTATGATTTCACACCATATTGTAGTCATCACATTACATCCACTGAATTCATGATGTCACCCACACTATATATGACATCACACACAAGACAAACGATGTTATATCTGCCAATTCACCCACTATATCTGACACTGAATCCATTGTATTCTGGGTCATCAAACCCAGTGTATCAATGAATCCACATCCAACTCTTACATGGATCACATCACACACACTATATGTATGACATCATATTCAGTATGCATGACATGGCATGAATCTATGAACTCAGACTAGAGCCCCCTATATATATGACATCACAATCCAGTATATTTATGACATCATATCCCAATATATATGATACCACACACACTGCTTTCATGAAACACAACGGCTATTTCCTGACATCACACCCACTATATTTGACATCACACCCACTGTTATCAGTGTCATCACACCCGCTGTATCGATGACATCACAACAAGTATGCGAAGTCATCACACTTGGCATACGTATGACACCATACACATTTTACCAGAAAAGAAATCCCATTCAAAAATTATGACATCAATGCTCAGTATTGAATAATCACCACCATGCATTCATGACATCAGATCTCCTATATATGACATATACGTCCTCTATACACACGGTTTAATGACATCTCATCCCAACTATCATCTATGGTATCACAGCCAGACTCTATGTGTGTCATCACACCCAATGTATCTACTTTATCAAAAACAGTGTACGTATGACATCACAGCCACTATATGTGTGAACATCATATGCACTGTAGCAGTAGGACATCACATCCACTCTTTATGACGTCGAAAACATACCACTTTAATGATGACTTACGTCGATATATACGTGTCATCACCACTAACCCTATCGATGGTATCAGGCCAATATATATGTATGATAATACATCCAGTTATAACTGTGTTGTGTGATTTCATATCCTTCCTATATTTATGCATGATAACATCCTATGTATTATGACATCACAACACTCTTGTGTTGATGACACCACACTAGGCATATTGTAATATCATTTGCACTACAGACGAGGTCACGATATATACTCTATTACAGCAAACCACAGTATTTTTGACAAACATCACTTCAGGCAGGTGCATGACATCACACCCACTGTATCTTTGTCATGACAATTTCTTCACTGATATCACACCACATTTGTATGCCATCAAACCAACAATATGCGTGACATCCTATGCACTATTTATAACATCACATCCATCGGGGGGGGGGTAGGCCTTGAGTCTTCAGACTACTGTACTTATGACATCACAACCTCTATATATGAAAAAACTATATATCCAGTATAGATGGCAACATATACCCTACACATGTGACATCACAACCACTAATCTAGTGTCATCACAACGACTGTATTGACAACATCACACCCAACTGGTTGTGTATTACATCAGTTGCCATATATATGGCGACTTGGTGGCACTATACACAACATCACATCCTCACTTTTATGACATAAAAACCACCGTTTATTAATGGTTTATGAATCAGCCCTGACGGTATTCATGACATCAATCAACACTCAATTCATGAAATCACATGCACTGTATATGACATCACATACACTAATACTTGTGACATCACAGCCACTTAATATCTATAACACAACCTACTATGTTTATAGACATCATACTCAGATATATTGACATTTCACATGGTGTATGAATGACAACACAACCACTGTATCCGACATCAAGCTACTGTATCTGTGTAATCACCCCAACTTGATTGACGGTATGAAACACTCTGTATGTATGAACTACACACACGCACTAGCATGTAGGACACACGCTATAGGCACTCTATAAAGACATTATATGCACGCTTGTTGGACATCATATCGGTGCTTGTAAGCCATGACAAGCACTATGTTTATGACATCATATCCACTATATATGATCTCACCCACACTGTGTAGATGAAAACAAATCTGTATCTGACTTGATACCCCCTTCTCTCTACCACCACACCATTCTATATGTCATCACACCCACTCTGTCGAAAACATCACACCAAACAATGTAAGACATCACAGGTGGCATATGTATGCCCATCCTGTGCACTATACATGGACATCATATCAAACAACTTTATGGCAACAATCCTTAGTATTTATGACATCCACGACATGCACTCTTCCTCATGACATCACCTGGACGCACTACATATGACATGTTGTGGTCTAAGTGGGTAGTGAAGCACATTCACTATCATGTGTGACTTCCTCACAATGACTGTTTCATGACATCACCACACTACGTTTATGACATATCTACTTTATTATGTCATCAAAACACAGTGTTATGACAATACAGATTGCGTGCTTCACAGCCACTGATTGTCTGATATCAACTCCAGGTATGTGTGCATCACACAGAAGTATCAATTTCATCAACCCAGATTGTGTAACTGGAATCATCTCCATATTTATGCAATCATATGTGATACATATGTCATCACATCCCATCTCTTAATGACATCACACCACTTTTTCACATCAGACCACTCTATATGACATCACTCCACTATATCTGACCTTACGTCACTGTATCTGTGACATTCAACCACCAATCGATGGTATTAAGCCAGTATCTGAATGAAATCACATCAGTATAGTGTGATTTATCCTGTATTTTGTGTATATGATAACTATTCTATATATGACATCACCAACTCGGTGTTGATGACAACACTCGGATATGTATGACAATCAATTTGCACTATAGATGACATCACATCCGTGCTATCACAGCAAACCACAGTATTTTATGGAGTCACATACACGTTCAGGCATGACATCATACTCACTCTATCAGACATTGGCATCAAGTGTATTCTTGGTCATCACAAGCTTCCGATGATATCACATCCACTTTTGATGTGACCATCCACACCCACTCTATGTGTGACGTCATATGCACTCTGTAATAACATCACAAACCACTGCTTTTGTCATCACACTACTGGTTCTTATGTCCAGCACAACCTCTATAATGAAACCACATCCAGTATGCAGGGCAAACATATACACTATACATGTGACATCACAGCCAGTAAAACTGTGTCATCACACCCACTGTATTGACAATGTCCACCCCACTCTTTGTATGTTTCACACTGGCATATGTATAGCATCTGTTGCACGATAGAAGAAAACCCATCCTCAATTAATGACATCAAAAACGATTTTTTAAGACCAACATTTTTAAGACATCACAGCACAGTATATTTGACATTGTATCCACGGTATCTTGTCATCACATCCAAACGTATTGATGATATCATACCATCTGTATTTATGAGATCTCAATCGACTATGTATGACAACAATCATATCCATTGTATAAAACATTCATATTCACTCTATTTGTAGCATCGCAGAAACTGTATCTGTATCTCACACACACTCTTTACATCATATTCACAACCTTGGAATGTATGACATCACACCAACTATATGTTTAACCATCATATACACTATATAAGGCATTCACACCACATTTTATGTGATCACACCACATTACCTTTGACGGCAAATGCACTTGTACTCATGATATCACTCCCACTATCTGACATTGCACACCACTGTATCTGAGTGTCAATCACAACCATTCTATTGAATAATCTCTGAACAAATGTATATATTTCTTGACATCACACCCAGTTTATGTATGACAACTTATGCACTATACATAACGTCTCATCCACTCTTTATGATTTCACACCATTGTAGTCATCACATTACATCCACTGTATTCATGATGTCACCCACACTATATATGACATCCACCCACAAGACAAACACGATGTTATATCCTGCCATTCACCCACTATATCTGACACTGAATCCATTGTATCTGCGGTCATCAAACCCAGTGTTATCAATGACACCACAACCACTCTGGATCACAACACAACACACTATATGTATGGACATCATATTCAGTATGCATGACATGGCATGAACTCTATGACATCAGACCTCCTATATATATTTTTTTTAACATCACATCCAGTATACATTATGACATCATATCCAAATATATATGATACCACACACACTGCTTTCATGACAACACAACGGCTATTCCTGACATCACACCCACTATATTGACATCACAACACTGTATCAGTGACCGTCATCACCACCCGCTGTACGATGACATCACAAACAAGTATGGAAAGTCATCACACTTGGCGTACCGTATGACACCATAACATTCTACAAGGAATCACATTCAAAAATTATGTACATCCATGCTCAGTATTGAATACATCTACACCACTGCATCATGACATCAGATCTCCTATATATGACATTTAACATCAACGGTTAATGACATCTCAATCCCCTACATTTATGGTATCACACCCACTTATGTGTGTCATCACACCCAATGTATCTACTTTAATCAAAAACAGTGTACGGATGACATCACAGCCACTTATGATGTGACATCATATGCACTGAATAGGGACATCAGAGCGCCACTCTTTATGAGCGTCACACCACTTTATTGATGACCATATCACGACATCACACCCACTATATATACGTCCACTGTAAACAGTGTCATCACACTCACCCTATCGCATGGTATCACGCCCAATATATGTATGATATCACATCCAGTCTATACGTGTGATTCATATCCACTAATATTTATGCCTTGATACACACTATGTATGACATCTCACACATCTGTGTTGATGACACCACACTAGGCATATTGTATATCATTTTGCACTACAGAAGACGTCACATATACTCTAATACGCAGCCAACTACAGTGTATTTTTGACATCACAATCCACTTCAGGCATGACAAATCACACTCACTGTACTTTTGTCATGACAATTTCTTCACTGATATCACACCCACATTTGTAAGCCATCAATCCTAAACAATATGCATGACATCCTATGCACTATTTAAAACATCACATCCACACTTGAGTCTTTCAGACTACTGTACTTATGACATCACAACATTATATATGAAACTATATCCAGTATAGATGGCAACATATACCACTACACATGGTGATCATCACAACCACTAATCTGTGTCATCACAAAAACGACTGTATTGACAATCATCACACCCACTCGTTTTATTCCATACGCCTCAGTTGCCACATATATATGGCGACTTGGCACTATACAAACATCACATCCTCACTTTATGACATTAAAACCACCGGTTTATTGGCATCACCTGACGGTATTCATGACATCACACCACTCATCTTCATGAAATCACATGCAATGTATATGACATCACATACACTATTACTTGTTGACATCACAGCCACAATATCTATAACAACACACGTACTACGTAGTCTATGTTTATGACATCATACTCAGTATATGACATTCACATGGTGTATGAATGACAACACAACCACTGTAATCCGACATCACAGCTACTGTATCTGTTTGTAATCACCCACTTGATTGACTGTATGAAACACTCTGTATGTATGAAAATACACCAACGCACAGCATGGTAGGACACTATAGGCACTCTATAAGACATTAATATGCACGCTTGATGACATCATATCGGTGCCATTGTAAGCCATGACAAGCACTATGTTTATGAGACATCATATCCCACTATATATGATCTCACTCTCCCACACTGTGTAGATGACAAAGACAAATTCTTTATCTGACTTGATAACCCTTCTTCTCTCTAGGATCCACCACACCCACTGCTATATGGTCATCACACCCACTTGTCGAAAACATCACAGGCTCAACAATGTTAAGAGTTTTCACAGGTGGCATATGTATGCCATCCTGTGCACTATACAATAGACATCATATCACACACTTTATGGAAACAATCCTTAGTATTTAAGACATCACATGCACTCTACAGCACATGACATCACAGTTGGGTTGGACGCGACTACATAATGGACATGTGGATCTACTGTGTGTGACAAGAACCAATCACATATATGTGTGACATTCTCACAATGACTGTTTCGTATGCATCACACACACCTACGTGTTTATGACATATCTATCTGTTATATGGCATCAAACACAGTGTTATGACAACACAGCCATGTGCGTGCTTGAGTGTGTTTCACAGCACCTATGTCTGTGATATCACACCCACGGTATACTGTGCCATCTCACACTGAATGTATCAATTTCATTATCAAACCCAGTTTGTGTATGACATCATGCTCCCTCACGTATAGTCGTCTGAAATCATATGTGATTACATATGTCATCACATCATTACTCTTTATGACATCACACACACTTTTTAAACATCACGACCACGTTCTATATGACATCACTCCACTATATCTGACCTCACGTCCACTGTAAATCTGTGTCATCACACCCACCAATCGAGTGGTATCGTTCAGCCAATATTTGTATGATATCACATCCCGATATACTTGTGTGACCCATCATTATCCACTGTATTTTGATAATGATACCCACGTTATAATATGACATCACAACATCTGTGTGTTGATGACGACCACACTCGGATATGTATGACATCGCATTTGCACTATATGATGACATTCACATTCCCTCTATCACTCTCAGACAAACCACTATTTTATGATGTCACCATCCACGTCAGGCATGACATCACACCATACTCATCTCTATCAGACATTCGCACACCAAGTGTATCTTTGAAGTCTCACAAGCTCTCCACGGATACACATGCCACTTTTTGTATGACATCACACCCACTACATGTGTGACGATCATATGCCACTGTAATAACATCACAACCACTGCTTTTGTCATCACACTACTGTTCTTTATGGACAAGCACAACCTCTATTTATGAAACCCACATCCAGTATGCAGGGCAACATATACACTACACATGTGACAATCACAGCCAGTAAATGAGTCATCACACCCACATGTATTGACAATGTCACCCCCACTCTTTGTATGTCATGTTCACACTTGGCAATATGTATACATCTGTTGCACGATAGAAGAAAACCCATCCTCACTTTATGACATCAAACCACCATTTTTAAGACTTCACAATCACAGTATAGTTGACATGTAATCCAACGGTATCTGTGTCATCACATCCAACGTATTGATGATATCATACCATCTGTATTTATGATGATCTCATCGAACTAGTATGACGACATCATATCCATTGTATAAAACCATCATATTCACTCTATTTGTAGCATCGCAGAAACTGTATCTGTATCTCACAACATCTTTCATCATATCACAACCTTGGTATGTATTGACATCACACCAACAATATATGTTTACCATCATATACATCGCTATATAAGGCATCACACCACATTTTATGAGATCACACCACATTTCTTTTGACGGCAAATGCACTGTACCTCATGATATCACTCCCACTATCTGACATTGCATCCACTGTATCTGTGTCATCACAACCAATTCTATTGATGATCTCTGGACAACTGTATATATGACATCAACACCCAGTTTATGTATGACATCTTATGCACTATACATAAGTTCACATCCACTCTTTATGATTTCACACCATTGTAGTCATCACATTACATCCACTGAAATTCATGATAATCAACCCACACTATATATGACATCACACACAAGACAACACGATGTTATTATCTGCCAATCTCACCCACTATATCTGACACGGCATCCATTGTATCTGGTCATCAAACCCAGTGTATCAATTACAACCGACATCCACTCTCTGGATCACATCACACACACTATATGTATGACATCATATTCAGTATGCATGACATGGCATGAACTCTATGACCTAGAACCCTATATATATGACATCACATCCAGTATATTTATGACACTTCATATCCAATATATATGATATCACACACACTGCTTTCATGACAACACAACGGCTATTCCTGTCATACCACCACTATATTTGACATCACACCAACTGTATCAGTGTCGTCACACCCGCTGTATCGATGACATCACAACAAGTATGGAAGTCATCACAACTTGGCATAAGTATGACACCATACACATTTCCAAGAAATACCATTCACAATTTAATGAATCAATGTCAGTATTGACATGACACACCAACACTGCATTCATGACAATCAGATCTGCCTATATATGACATACATCCACGGTGAATGACATCTCATTCCCTACACCTATGTATACAGCCACTCTATATGTGTGTCATCACACCCAATGTATCTACTTTATCAAAACCAGTGTCGGTGTAGTAGTGACATCCAGCACTAATATGTGTGACATCATATGCACTGCATAGGACATATCCAATCTTTATGACGTCACAACACTTTATTATGATGACCTCACGTCTGACTGTATACTAGTTTGTCATCACACTACCTATCGATGGTATCACGGGCCAATATATGTATGATATCACATCCAGTATACTGTGTGACTTCATTTCCACTATATTTGATGCCATGATACAACTATGTATGACATCACAACACTCTGTGTTGATTGACACCACACTAGGCATATGTGTGAAATCATTTGCACTACAGAAGACGGTCACATATACTCTATTACAGCAAACCACAGTATTTTTGATATCACTTCCACTTCATGGCATGACATCACACCCACTGTATCTTTGTATGACAATTTCTTCACTGATATCACACCCCATTTGTATGCCATAACAAAACCACTAATATGCGTGACATTCTATGCACTATTTTATAACATCACATCCACACCTTGAGTCTTCAGGACTACTGTACTTATGACATCACAACCTCTATATATGAAGAACTACATACCAGTATAGATGGCAACATATACACTACACATTGACATCACAACCACTAATCTTGTGTCATCACAACGACTGTATTGACAACATCACACCCACTCGTTATATTACATCACACTCGCCATATATATCCTGGCAACATGGCACTATACACAACATCATCCTCACTTTTATGACATTAAAAACACCGGTTTTTATGGCATCACGAGAACGGTATTCATGACATCACACCCACTTCAATTCATGAAATCACATGCACTGTATATGACATCACATAGGGACTATACTTGTGACATCACAGCCACTGTATCTATAACAACACACCTATATGTTTATGACATCATACTCAGTTATATATGACATTTCACATGGTGTATGAATGACAACACAACCACTGTATTCGACATCACACCTACTGTATCTGTGTAATCACACCAACATTGATTGACGGTATGAAAACACTATGTATGTATGAAATCACACCCACAGCATGTAGGACACAATAGGCACTATAATACACTGACATTACATGCACTCTTGATGACATCATATCGGTGCTTGTAAGCCATGGCAAGCACTATGTTTATGACATCATATCCACTATATATGATCTCACCCACACTGTGTAGATGACAACACAAATTCTGTATCTGACTTGAATACCCCTTCTCTCTTACCACCACACCAACTCTATTATGTCATCACACCCACTCTGTCGAAAACATAACACCAACAATGTAGACATCACAGGTGGCATATGTATGCCATCTGTGCACTATATACATGACATCATCAATATCAACACTTTATGCAAAATCCTTAGTAGGTTTATGACATCACATGCACTCTACTCATGACATCACACGCCATAACATATGGACATGTGGTCTACTGTGTGTGACAGCACTTTCACTATATGTGTGACTTCTCACAATGACTGTTTCGATGACATCACACACTACGTTTATGACATATCCTACTTTATATGGCATCAAAACACAGTGTTATGACTTACAGCCATTGCGTGCTTCACAGCCACTATGTCTGATATCACACCACTGTTATCTGTGCCATCACACTGAATGTATCAATTTCATCAACCCAGTTGGTTTGTGTATGCATCATCTCCACTAATATATATGAAATCATATGTGATACATAGTTCATCACATCCACTCTTTATGACATCACACACCTTATTAACATCACGTCCACTATATATGACATCACGTCCACTATATCTGACCTGCACGTCCACTGTATCTGTGTCATCACACCACCCCAATCGATGGTATCTCAGCAACTATATGTATGATATCACATCCAGTATACGTGTGACCTCCTATTCACTGTATTTGTGACATGATACCCCACTATGTATGACATCACAACCCTCGGTGTTGATGACACCACAACTCGGATATGTATGAATCATTTGCACTATAGATGTACATCACATCCGCTCTATCACAGCCAAACCACATATTTTATGATGTCACATCCACTTCAGGCATGACATCATACTCACTCTATCAGACCTTGCACAGTGTATCTTGGTATCACAAAACTCTCCACTGAATATCAAATCCACTTTTGTATGACATCACACACCACTACATGTGTGACATCATATGCACTGTAATAACATCACAACCACTGCTTTTTGTCATCACACTACTGTATCTTATGACAGCACAACCTCTATTTATGAAACCACATCCAGTATGCAGGCAACATATACACTATACATGTGACATCCACAGCAGTAAGTCTGAGTCATCACACCCACTGTATTGACAATGTCACCCCCACTCTTTGTATGTCTTCACACTTGGCATATGTAAATAGCATCTTGTTGCACAACTATAGAAAGAAACCATACCTACATTATTGACATCAAACACCATTTTTTTAAAGACATCACACACAGTATAATTTTTGACATTGTATCCACGGTATCTGTGTCATCACATTCCAACGTAATTGAATTGATATCATACCAATCTGGTATTTTATGAGATCCTCATCGACTATGTTTTAAATGAAAACAACTTTCCCCCCCACCTAGGTAGGACAACATCCTATCCATTGTTTAAACATCTATTCACTCTATTTTTGTAGCATCTGCAGAAACTGTATCTGTAATCTCACACACACTCTTTCCATCATATCACAACCTTTGGTATCGTATGACAATCACACCAACTATATGTTTACATCATATAACTATATAAGGCATCACACCATTTTATGTGATCAACCACATTACTTTTGGACGGCAAATGCATGTAAAATCATGATATCACTCCCACTATCTGACCATTGCATCACTGTATCTGTGTCATCCCCAACAACCACATTCTAATTGATGATCTTCTGGACAACTGTATTAATATGACATCACACCCAGTTTCATGTATGACATCTTTTTTAATTGCATTCCCTAACAATTAACGTTCTCTTCCATCTTTATGATTTTTTTTCACATCCCATTGTAGTCATCAAACATTACCATCCTTTCACTGAATTCCAATGCTTGTCAAACCACCACACTTATATATGACATTCACACACTCAAGGGACAACACTTTTGATTGTTTGTTAATATCTGCCCAACATCTTCACCCCACTACATATCCCATTGACACTGCAATCCATTCGTAATCCCACTTGGGTTCATCAAACCCAGTGTAATCAATGAACCACGAACATCATCCCACTCTCTTGGATTCACATCACAAATAAAACATTTATATGTAATGACATCATATTCAAGTAAATGCAATGAACATGGCATGAAAAAACTCTATGAAAACATCAGACCCCTATAAATATGACGTGGAACCCAATCACATCCAGTATATTTTATGACATCATATCCAATATATATGATACCACACACACTGGCTTTCATGACAACACCAACGGCTATTCACTGACATCACAACCCAATATATTTGACATTCACACCACTGTATCAGTGTCATCACACACCGCTGTATCGATGACATCACAACAAGTATGGAAGTCATCACACTTGGCATACGTATGACACCATACACATTTTACAAGAAATCCCATTCAAAAATTATGACATCAATGCCTCAGTATTGATGACATCACCCACACTGCATTCAATAGACATCAGATCTCTATATATGACATAAACGTCACGGTGAATGACAATCTCATCCCTACATCTATGGTATCACAGCCCATCTATGTGTGTCATCACCACCTCAACTGTATCTACTTTATCAAAAACAGTGTATCCTATGACATCACAGCCACTATATTGTGTGACTTCATATGCACTGCATAGGACATCACATTCCAATCTTTATGACGTCATACCACTTTATTGGATGACCTCACGTCGAGTATATACGTGTCATCACACTCACCATATCGATGGTTATCACGGCCAATATTATATGTATGATATATCCTGTATTATCGTTACCCTGTGATTCATATCCACTATATTTATTGCCATGATACACACTATGTATGACATCACAACACTCTGTGTTGATGACACCAACAATAGGCATATTGTAATATATCATTTTCACTACAGAAGAGGTCACATATACTCTATTACAGCAAACCACAGTATTTTTGACATCACATCACCTTCAGGCATGACATCACACCCACTGTTTTTATCTTTGTCATCATGACTCTTTTCTTCACTGAGTGATATCACACCCACATTGTATGCCATCAAACCATGAACTATATGCGTGACATCCTATGCACTATTTATAACATCACATCCACACCTTGAGTCTTTCAGACTACTGTACTTATGACATCACAACCTCTATATATGAAACTTATCCAGGTAATAGATGGCAACATATACCACTACCACATGTGGACATCACAACCATAAATCACTGTGTCTCACAAAACGACTGTATTGACATAACATCAACCCAATCGTTGTATTACATCACAGTCTGCCATATATATGGCGACTTGGCACTATACTACAACATCACATCCTCACTTTATGTTGCATTAAAACCAACGGTTTATGGCATCACCTGACGGTATTCACTGACATCACACCCACTCAATTCATGGAAATCACATGCAACTGTATATGACATCACATACACTATACTTGTGAATCACAGCCACAATATCTATAACAAACACCTACTATGTTTATGACATCATACTCAGTATATATGACATTTCACAATGGTGTATGAATGACAACACAACACTGTATCCGGACATCACAGCTACTGTATCTGTGTATCACCCAACTTGATTGACGGTATGAAACACTCTGTATGTATGAAAATCACACACCCACCAGCATGTAGGAACACTATAGGCACTCTATTAAGACATTATATGCACGCTTGATGGACATCATATCGGTGCTTTGTATTAAAGCTAAGCCATGACAAGCACTATGTTTATGATACATCATATCCACTATAATATGATCTACACCCACACTGTGTAGATGACAAAACAAATTCTGTATCTGACTTGATACCCCTTTCTCTCTACCACCACACCCACTCTATATGTCATCAAAACATCCCCACTCTGTCGAAAACTATCACACCAACATGTAAGGACATCACGGTGGCATATGTATGCCCATCCTGTGCACTATCTACATGACATCATATCAACACTTTATGGCAAGAACAATCCTTAGCTATTTTATGACATCACATGCACTCTTCCTCATGACATCACACGCACTACATCATATGACATGTTGGTCTACTGTGTGTGACAGCACATTCACTATATGTGTGACTTCTCACAATGATGTTTCGATGACATCAACACCACTCGTTATGACATATCTACTTTTATGCATCAAAACACAGTGTTAGTGACACATACAGCCATGGCGTGCTTCACAGCCCACTATGTGCTCTGATATCACACCCCACGGTATCTGTGCCATCACACTGAATGTATCAATTTCATCTCAAACCCAGTTTGTGTATGATCATCTCCACTATATATATGAAATACATATGTGATACATATGTCATCACATCACTCTTTATGACATCACACCACTTTTTAAAACATCACGACCCACTCTCTATGACATCACTCACTATCTCTGACTCACGTCCACTAGTATCTGTGTCACATCACACCCACCAAATCGATGGTATCTCAGCAATATTTGTATGATATCACATCTCAGTATAAGTGTGACCTCCTTATCCACTGTATTTTTGATAATGATACCCACTATATATGACATCACAAACCTCGGTGTTTGATGACACCACACTCGGATATGTATGACATCATTTGCACTATAGATGACATCACATCCGCTCTATCACAGCAAACCACATATTTTATGATGTCACATCCACGTCAGGCATGACATCATACTCACTTGCTATCAGACATTGCACCAAGTGTATCTTGGTCATCACAAGCTCTCCCTGATATCACCATTCACTTTTGTATGACATCACACCCACTACATGTGTGAATCATATGACTGTCATATGCACTGTAAAACATCACAACCACTGCTTTTGTTCATCACACTACTGTTCTTATTGACAGCACAACCTCTATTATGAAACCACATCCAGTTATGCAGGGCAACATTTACACTATACCATGTGACATCACAGCCAGTACAAACTGAGTCATCACACCCACTGTATTGACAATGTCACCCCCCACTCTTTGTATGTCTTCACACTTGGCATATGTATAGCATCTGTTGCACGATAGAAGAAAACCCATCCTCACATTATGACATCAAACCACCATTTTAAGACATCACACACAGTATAGTTGACATTGTATCCACGGTATCTGTGTCATCACTCCAACGTATTGATGATATCAATACCCATCTGTATTTATGAGATCTCATCGACTATGTATGAACAACATCATATCCATTGTATAGAAAATCATATTCACTCTATTTGTAGCATCGCAGAAGAAAACTGTATCTGTATATATCACAACACACTCTTTCCATCATATCAAAACCTTGGTATGTATGACATCACACCAACCTATATGGTTACCATTCATATACACTATATAAGGCATCAACACCATTTTATGTGATCACACCACATTACTTTTGACGGCAAATGCACTGTACTCATGATACTTCACTCCCACTATCTGACATTGCATCCACTGTCTCTGTGTCATCACAACCATTCTATTGATGATCTCTGGACAACTGTATATATGACATTCACACCCAGTTTATGTATGACAACTTATGCACTATACATAACGTCTCATCCAGCTCTTTATGATTTCACACCATTGTAGTCATCACATTACATCCACTGAATTCATGATGTCACCCACTATATATGACATCACACACAAGACAACACGATGTTATATCTGGCCAATTCACCCACTATAATCTGACATGAATCCATTGTATCTAGGGTCATCAAACCAAGTGTATCAATGACACCACATACCACTCTCTGGATCACATCACAACATACTATATGTATGACATCATATTCAGTATGCATGACATGGCATGAACTCTATGACATCATGACCCCTATATTATATGACATCACATCCAGTATATTTTATGACCATCATATCCAATATATATGATACCCACACACACTGCTTTCATGACAACACAACGGCTATTCCTGACTATCACAACCCACTATATTTCCACATCACTCACACCACTGTATCAGTGTCATCACACCCGCTGTATCGATGACATCACAACAAGTATGAAGTTCAATCACACTTGGCATACGTATGACACCATACACATTTTACAAGAAATCCCATTCAAAAATTATGACATCAATTGCTCAGTATTTGATGACATCACCACCACTGCATTCAATGACATCGGATCTCCAGATATATGACATATCGTCCCACGGTGACATGACATGTCATCCCTTACATCTATGGTATCACCATCCACTCTATGTGTGTCATCACACCCTATGTATCTACTTTTATCACAAACAGCTGTACGTATGACACCCAGACTAT
>JAJLRB010000959.1:0-18898 GCA_020976825.1 Odocoileus hemionus
ATGTATCTACTTTTTCAAAACCATGTACCATGAATCACAGCCACTATTGTTGAATCATATGCATGCATATCACATCCCCACCCACCTTTTGACGTACACCACTTTTTTTTATACATCAGTCCCTGTATACGGTCATCACACCCACCCTATCGATGGTATCAAGGGCCCAAATTGTATATATACTCCATAAACGTGTGCATCATTCCCTTATTTATGCCTATCACACATGTATGACATCACAACACTGTGTGTTGATGACATCACACTGGCATAAATTTTACATCATTTGCATACAGAAACTCACTTAATCTTTTACACAAACACATATTTTACATCACACCCTTTAGGCTGACCACCCATTATCTTGTCTGACAATTTCTTCCTGAAATCACACCCACTTTGGGATCCATCCACCAACAATATGCGTGACATCAGCATATATAAACATCACATCCCCACCTTGATCTTCAGAACTGTACTTATGAATCACAACCTCTGATTGAAACAACCAGTAATGGTCAACATATTCAATTCACTGGACATCCAAAAACTTAATCCAAAAACAAACGTATTGACAACATCCCCCATCTTGTATTACAAAACCGCCATATACATGGCAACTTGCACTATACCACTCACTCCCATTTAACTTAAAACAACGCTTAATTTAGAGACCGGGATTCATACATCACATCCCCTCTATTCTGAATCAACGCACTCTATATGCATCACATACACTTACTTTTGACATCACAGCCAATGTATCTATAACAACACACCAAAAGTTTATGAATCATACTCAGTGTATAACATTTACATGGGTAGAATGACAACACAAAATGTTCCGCATCACACCTACTTTCTTGTAAAACACACCAAAAATGATTGACGGTATAAAAAAATGTTGTATGAAATCAAAACCCCCAGCATGAGACACATAGGCACTTTAGACATTTCATGATTTTTAACATCATATCGTGTTTGTAAGCCCTGCAAAACCCCTTTGTTTATAAATCATACCCTATATTGCTCACACACATGTGTAAAAGACAACACAAGTTCTTTATCTGACTTGAAAAAACATTCTTTTACCCCACCAACTTTTAAGTATCAACCCACTCTGCCCCAAGACAACCCCAATATGTAAGACATACGGGCTTGTATGCCCCCCAAAAAAAACTAAACATGCATATACCACATTTGACAAAATTCCTTAGTATTTTATGACATCACATCACTTTAACCCTGACATCACACCATAATATACATGGGTTTTTACTGTGTGTGACACACATTTACTCAAGTGTGATTCTCACAAAACTGTTTCAATAAATCACCACAACGTTTATACATATCTCCTTTTTATGGGATCAAACACATGTTTTGACAATACCCTTGCGTGCTTTTCCCGCCACTTTCGATATCACACCCAAATGTATCTGTGTATCACATTTAAATTTCAATTTTTACAAACCCATGTGTGTATCATCTCTCCACTAAATTTTTGAAATTTATAGTGATACATTGACATCAACCCCTTTTTTTACATCACACCACCTTTTGCTCACGTCCAATTTTTAAGACATCACTCCTTAATCTGACCTCACCCACGTATCTGTTCTCACCCCACCCAATCGAGTAATTTCCCCAAAATGTAAATCCATCCAGTTAAAATTTTCCCCTATCCATGATTTTTGACAGTACCCTCTATGTTTTACATCAAACCCTCGGTTTGATGTCAAACACTCGGCATATTATGACATATTTCACTATGTGACACACATCCCTCTGTCACCAAACCACATATTTTAGATTCACATCCCCTTAGGCAGCATCATACTCACCTATCAACTCGCCCCTAGTGTATCTTTTTCATCAAAACTCTCCCCGATTCACATCCACTTTTTTTGAATCACCCCACTACATGTGTACATATATGCCTGAATAATATCAAAATCACGCTTTTGTCATCCACTACCTACTTATGACCAAAAAACCCCTTTTTGAAACCACATCCCTATGCAGGGGCAACATAACAATATACATGTGACATCAAGCCCGTAAACTGAGTCACACCCCCAATTTACAATGTCACACCCACCTTTTTTATGACTTCCCCTTGGGATAGTAAGCACCTTACACTATGGAAAAATACATCCCACATTATGACATCAAAACACCGTTTTTTTAAGACATCAACACATATATTTGACACATTTTCCACCTATCTTTGGGGCATCCATCCCTGTATTTAGATTCATACCATCCTTTTATGAATCCACGCATGTAGATGACACATACCTTGTATAAACACATATTCCCTCTATTTGTACATCGCAAAACTGTATCTGTGTTCACACACTTTCCATATATCCAAAAAATTTTTAGTATGCATCACAAATATAATTTTAACATCATATACCAATTTTTAAAATCATCCCCAATAACAACCCAATTTTTTTAAAAAAGATTTTCCATTTCACAATTAAAAAAAAAAATTCCGGCAAAAAAACCCCGAAATTAAATTTTAAAATTAATCCCTCATTTAAAATTTTCACATAAAACAACATTTTTTTTTTTTTAAAATTTTTAAATTTTATAATTTTTTCAAACCCCTTTTTTACACAACAAAAAAACACATTTTTATTTTTTTTTTATTTTTTTGGGGAAAAAAAAAATTCAAATCCACTTTGGTCACATAAAACAAATCACAATTCAAAATAATTTTTTTTTTTGGGGTTTTTATTTTTAAATTTTTTTAAAAATTTTTTTTAAAAATTTTTTAACACAAACCATTTGTTAATTAAAAAAAATTATTTTGTTTCGTACATAATTTAAAACAGGAAAAAAAAACTTAAAAAATAAAAACAAATTTATAAAACAACAATTTTAAAACCCACCCCTATTTTTAAAACCTTTTTTTATATGTTTTATTAATTTTTTAATAGAATTTACCCCCCAAACCCCCCGTTCCCTTTTTTTTTAAAACCATTTTCCCCCAGCCAAAAATATAAAACCCCAATCCCCCCTTTTTTTCTAAACCCCTTTTTTTAAACACCAAACCCCCAAACCCCAAACCCAAAAAAACAATCCAACGGGGAAAACCCCAATCCATAAATTTAAAAACAAAAAATAACCCCCTTTTGGGACAATTTTTCCCAAAAAAAAACTTTTTTAAAAACCCCTTTTTAAAAAAAACACCCCAAAAAAAACACACCCCCCAAAAACCAGAAAAAAACCCAAACAAACCCTAACCCAAAAACTACCCACCTTTAAAATTTCAACCCACCACCCAAAACCACAAATACAAACCCCAAGAAACCCCGGGCCCCAAAAAAACAAAATTAACCAAAAAATCCACACAACCACTTTTGACAAAAAACCCCATCTTTGTAACTCTATCCCCATTACATGGCTACTTTCCCTTTTATACACAACATAATCCCCATTTATAAAAAAACACCGTTTTTTCACAGACTATCATACCAAAATCCACTCTTTTATGAAATCAACCCATTTGCATACAATTTCACAAAATTTGAATCAAACCCCTGTATTATAACACACAACACATGTTTTTTAAAAACTGGATTCACCCATTTTATTGACAAAACCCCCATTTCCCGAATTTAACCATGTATTTTTTTTCCCCAACTTTTTGATATTAAACACATTATGATAAATAAAACCCCCGATGAAGGGAAAAATGGCCTTAAACTTTAGACTCGAAAACCATATGGGGTTTTTAATACAACCATATTTATACTCATATCCATTAAAAATTATTTCACACACACTGTTCATACAACACAAGTTTTTCTACTTAAAACCATTTTTGACACCAAACCAATTATATGTTCACACCCCCCTTTTAAACCCCAACCAAAGTAAGAAAAGGGGGGCAAAACCCTTCCCTAAAATACACATAACCTTTACAAAAGGAATACATCCTGCCCTTTTAAAAGACACAACCGATTATGACATCCAAATTTTAAGCAATTTTATCATTTTAAATTTTTCCCAAATATTTTCATTAAACCAAAAGTTTTTAAAACATCTTTATTCAAACACAAGAAAAAAACCACCCCCCCTATGTTGAATTTACACCAATGTATCTTTAAAATTTTTTCAAAACCCCGGGGGTTTTTCATCACCCCCAAATATATGTTTTTTAAAAAATAACACATTCCCCTTATCACACACCCCCCACTCCCCTTTATGACTAACACCCATTATTTATGACTCACGTCCCCTGTAACGTGTCATCACACCCACCCAAACGATGGTATCCGGGCCCAAAATATGAAAGATATCACATCCATTTTACGTGTGACCTCCTATCCCTATATTTTGCCGATACCCCATGTATGACATCAAACACTGGTGTTGATGCAACACACTAGGCATATGTTGACACATTTGCACTAAGAAGACTCACAGTAACTTTTACAGCAAACCCCATATTTTATGAACACATCCACTTCCAAGGCATACAATCACAACGCCACTGTATCTTGTCATACAATTTTTTCACTGATATCACACCCCCTTTTGGGTTTCCCTCCACCACAAATGCTTTACATCCTATGCACTTTAAAAAATAACATCACATCCCCTTGGTCTTTAAACTACTTACTTATGACACACAACCTCTTTTATGAAACCACATCCCGTTATAGGCAACATATACCCTAAACATGTGACATCACAACCAATAATCCATCACAATACCCCTATTACAACCAACACCCACTTTGTATTACATCACACTTGGCATATTTAAGGGACCTTTTCACTATAAGAATCACATCCTCAATTATACAATAAAAACACCGGTTTTTAAGGCATCACAACGTATTTGACATCAATCCACTCTATCATGGTCATCCCCTCCAATATTTTGAATCAACATCACTATTTGAGACATCGACAAAGCCATTATCTATAAAACCACCCTCTTTTATGAATCGAAACTTTTTGTGTTAATTTACATTCAACCTTTGGTTTTAGAATCAACAACATTGTTTAAAATCAACCAATGAAGGTAATCACACCAACTTTTATTTAGGTAAAACACATTTATTTGAAGCAAACACTTGTAGGACACTCCACTATTGACATTCATCCACTCCTTGTTAACAACCCTTTTTGGTGTTTGGAAACGATATAGCACACACCTTTTTTTGTTTATAACATCCAATCCACTTTTATGTTCACACCATTTTGTACATCAAAACCCTTACTTCACTGACTTTAAACGCATTCCTCACACCGCACAAACGGTTTTATTCATCCACCCACTCTTCGAAGCATCACACAACTGGTAAAACCAGGTCAATTATCCCCCAATCACTAACTTTGGGCATCATACCACACTTATGAACATTCCATATTTATGCATACATGCCCCTTAAATCATGACTCAACCCACTAATATGACATTCCTCCTATATTGTTGACACAATTCAATCTATTGATATTTTCCACAACACTGTTTCAAACATCACACACAACGTTTATGACAAATCTATTTTATATGGGGCATCAAACTCAGTTTTATGACAATACAGCCAGTTGCGTGCTTCAACAGCCCACTATGGTCTGAGACATCACATCCAACGTGTAATCTGTGACATCACATTGAATGTATCAATTTCGTCAAACCCAGTGGTTGGTAAGACATCATCTCCACAAAATATATGAAATCATTATGTGATACATACATGACATCACAGCCACTCTTTATATTACATCAAACCTCCGTTATGACGTCCACGTCCACTATATTATAGGCATTACACTCCGCTCCACTATATCTGACCTCACGTCACATTCTATCTGTATCAACACAAAACCCATCCAATCGATGGATCCCTCTCAGCCAGATATGGGTGTATGAAATACACATCTAGTATACATGTGGAACACTCCTATCCACTATATTTGTGACATGATACCTCACTGTGTATGACAACACAATCCCTTCGTTGTTTATTGACACCACAACTCGGCATATGTATGACATCTTTTGCAATTTAGATGACATCACATCCGCTCTAGTCACAAGGCAAAACCCACAAAAATATTTCATGATTGTTCACGTCCACTTTCACAGGCCATGACATCATACTCACCTCTGTATCAGACAAACCCACCTAGTGATGTATCTTAGTCATCACAAACTCTCCCGCGGAATTAACAACATCCACTTTTGTAATGTCGTACAATACCCACTACATTGTGAACATTAGATATGCCAACTTGTAATAAAACACTCACATTCCGCTGGCTTTGTTCGTCACACAACTGCTATTTAAAGACAGCCACAACCTCTTATATTGTTTTATGAAACCACAACCAGTATGCAGTGGCAACATATACTACATATACATGTGAACATCACAGCAGTAAATCTGAGTCATCACAAGCCACTGTACTGACAATGTCACAACACACCCTTCTTGGTATGACTTTCACGCACTTGTGCATGAGTGTGTAGCATCTATTGCACACTATGAGAAGAAATCACAATCCTCCACATTATGACCTCAAAACACCCGTTTTTTAAGAAGACATTACACAACAGTATATTTGACATCGTATCCCAACCGTATCTGTGTCATCACATCCACCTTGTATTGTATGGATGATATCATACCGTTCTTCATTATGAGATCTCATACGACTATGTATGATGACATCATATCTATTGAATAAAAAGCATCATATTTCACTCTATCTGTAGCTTCGCAATAAACTGTAGCAATCTGGTTTCATCACACACTTTTTCCATCATATCACCAGCCTTGGTATGTATGACATCACAACAACTATTATTTTTCAACATCATATACACTAAATAAGTCATCACATCCACTTTTCATGAGATCCACACACCAAAAAACCATTTCTTTTTGACAGCAACAGGCAAGTACCACATGAGTATCACTCCCACTATCTGACATTGCATCCACTGTATCTGTGTCCATCGACAACCAATCTATTGATGATCCCCCTCGGACATCGAAAAACGAACATCATCACATTACCCAGTTTATGTATGGCTTCTTTTGCACTATTCAATAACGTCACAATACACTCTTTATTATTATTTCACACCATTGAGTCATCGCACATTACATCTCTCTGAATTCATGATTGATGCACACACACGCTAAATAATGCCATCACACACACGACAACACCGAAATGTTTATATCTGCCATCTCATCTCCTCACGTTCCACACTCCTATTTATAACTGACCTGCATCCATTGTATCTGGGTCATCAAGAAACCAGTGTATCAATTACACCACATCCTCTCTCTGATCACATCACACACACTATATATATGACATCATATTCAGTATGCATGACATGGCATGAACTCTATGACCGTATCAGACCGCTATATTTATGACATCACATCCAGTATATTATGACATCATGTCCAATATATATGATATCACACACACTGCTTTCATGACAACACAACGGCTATACTACATCACACCCACATATTTGACAACACATGACCCACTGTGATCAGTGTCCGTCACACATACGCCGATGTATAGATGACATCCACAACAAGTATTAGAAGTCATCACACTTGGCATACGTATGACACCATAACACATTCTACAAGA
Source organism: Odocoileus hemionus (assembly GCA_020976825.1). NCBI lineage: Eukaryota > Metazoa > Chordata > Mammalia > Artiodactyla > Cervidae > Odocoileus > Odocoileus hemionus. The sequence continues at coordinate 7,651 of JAJLRB010000959.1, forward strand.
AATCACATTCACAATTTATGACATCAATGCTCAGTATTTATTGACATCACCACCACTGCCAATTCACAAGACATCAGATCCCTAATATATGACATTATACATCCACGTGGAATGAACATCTCAATCCCTACACCTATGAGTAGTCACATCACACCCACTCTATGTGTCTCATCATACCCAATGTATCTACTTTATCAAAACCAGTGTAACCTAGACATCACAGACTACTATAATGTGTGACATCATATATTTAGCACTGCATATCACATCACACCCACTCGTTATGACGTCACGAGCACTCTTTATTTATGACATCACGTCCACCACCATCTACCTGTCCAATGTATACGTGTCATCACACCCACCCTAGATCGATGGTATCACGGCCAATATAATTATGTATATCACAGTCCAGTAATACGTTTGACATCATATCCACTATATTTATGCCATGATACACACTATGTATGACATCACAACACTGTGTGTTGATGACATCACACTAGGCATAAGTGTGACATCATTTGCACAACAGAAGACGACACATATACTCTATTACAGCAAACCACAGTATTTTTGACATCACATCCACTTCAGGCATGACATCACACACCACTGTATCAGTGTATATGACATTTCACATGGTGTATGAATGACAACACAACCACTGTTTCCGACATCACACCTACTGTATCTGTGTAATCACACCAACTTGATTGACGGTATGAAACACGATGTATGTATGAAATCAAACCCACAGCATGTAGGACACAATAGGCACTCTATATGACATTACATGCACTCTTGAAGACATCATATCGGTGTTTGTAAGCCATGGCAACCACTATGTTTTGACATCATATCCACTATATATGATCTCACCCACACTGTGTACATGACAACACAAGTTCTGTATCTGACTTGAAACGCATTCTCTCTGCCACCACACCCACTGTATATGTCATCACACCCACTCTGTCGAAGACATCACACCAACTATGTAAGACATCACAGGTGGCATATGTATGCCATCCTATGCACTAAACATGACATCATATCCACACTTTATGACAACATTCCTTAGTATTTATGACATCACATGCACTCCACTCATGACATCACACGCACTACATATGACATGTCATCTACTGTGTGTGACAGCACATTCACTCTGTGTGACTTCTCACAATGACTGTTTCGATGACATCACACACACTACGTTTATGACATATCTACTTTATATGGCATCAAACACAGTGTTATGACAATACAGCCATTGCGTGCTTCACAGCCACTATGTCTGATATCACACCCACTGTATCTGTGTCATCACACTGAATGTATCAATTTCATCAAACCCAGTGTGTGTATGACATCATCTCCACTAAATATATGAAATCATATGTGATACATATGACATCACATCCACTCTTTATGACATCACACCACCTTATGACATCACGTCCACTATATATGACATCACTCCATTATATCTGACCTCACGTCCACTGTATCTGTGTCATCACACCCACCCAATCGATGGTATCTCAGCCAATATATGTATGATATCACATCCAGTATACGTGTGACCTCCTATCCACTGTATTTCTGACATGATACCCTCTATGTATGACATCAGAACCCTCGGTGTTGATGTCACCACACTCGGCATATGTATGACATCATTTGCACTATAGATGACATCACATCCGCTCTGTCACAGCAAACCACATATTTTATGATGTCACATCCACTTCAGGCATGACATCATACTCACTCTATCAGACATCGCACCTAGTGTATCTTTGTCATCACAAACTCTCCGCGGATATCACATCCCCTTTTTTATGACATCACACCCACTACATGTGTGACATCATATGCACTGTAATAATATCACATCCACTGCTTTTGTCATCACACTACTCTACTTATGACAGCACAACCTCTATTTATGAAACCACATCCCGTATGCAGGGCAACATATACACTATACATGTGACATCACAGCCAGTAATCTGAGTCATCACACCCACTATTGACAATGTCACACCCACTCTTTGTATGACTTCACACTTGGCATATGTATAGCACCTATTACACTATGGAAGAAATCACATCCTCACATTATGACATCAAAACACCGTTTTTAAGACATCACACACAGTATATTTGACATCATATCCACCGTATCTGTGTCATCACATCCACTGTATTGATGATATCATACCATCTGTATTTATGAGATCTCATCGACTATGTATGATGACATCATATCCATTGTATAAAACATCATATTCACTCTATTTGTAGCATCGCAGAAACTGTATCTGTGTCTCACACACACACTTTTCCATCATATCACAACCTTGGTATGTATGACATCACAGCAACTATATGTTTAACATCATATACACTATATAAGTCATCACATCCACATTTTATGAGATCACACCACATTTCTTTTGACAGCAAATGCACTGTGCTCATGGTATCACTCCCACTATCTGACATTGCATCCACTGTACCTGTGTCATCACAACCACTCTATTGATGATCTCTGGACAACTGTATATATGACATCACACTCAGTTTATGTATGGCATCTTATGCACTATACATAACGTCACATCCACTCTTTATGATTTCACACCATTGTAGTCATCACATTACATCCACTGAATTCATGATATCACACACGCTATATATGCCATCACACACAAGACAACACGATGTTATATCTGCCATCTCACCCACTATATCTGACACTGCATCCATTGTATCTGGGTCATCAAAACCAGTGTATCAATTACACCACATCCACTCTCTGGATCACATCACACACACTATATGTATGACATCATATTCAGTATGCATGACATGGCCTGAACTCTATGACCTCAGACCCCTATATGGATGACATGACATCCAGTATATTTATGACATCATATCCAATATATATGATATCACACACACTGCTTTCATGACAACACAACGGCTATTCCTGACATCACACCCACTATATTTGACATCACAACCAATCTATCAGTGTCGTCACACCCGCTGTATCGATGACATCACAAGTATGGAAGTCATCACACTTGGCATACGTATGACACCATACACATTCTACAAGAAATCACATTCACAATTTATGACATCAATGCTCAGTATTTATGACATCACCACCACTGCATTCATGACATCAGATCTCCTATATATGACATTATATCCACGGTGAATGACATCTCATTCCCTACACCTATGATATCACACCCACTCTATGTGTGTCATCACACCCAATGTATCTACTTTATCAAAACCAGTGTACCTATGACATCACAGCCACTATATGTGTGACATCATATGCACTGCATATCACATCACACCCACTCTTTATGACGTCACACCACTTTATTTATGACATCACGTCCACTGTATACGTGTCATCACACCCACCCTATCGATGGTATCACGGCCAATATATGTATGATATCACATCCAGTATACGTGTGACATCATATCCACTATATTTATGCCATGATACACACTATGTATGACATCACAACACTGTGTGTTGATGACATCACACTAGGCATATGTGTGACATCATTTGCACTACAGAAGACGTCACATATAATCTATTACAGCAAACCACAGTATTTTTGACATCACATCCACTTCAGGCATGACATCACACCCACTGTATCTTTGTCATGACAATTTCTTCACTGATATCACACCCACTTTTGTATGCCATCAAACCAACAATATGCGTGACATCCTATGCACTATATATAACATCACATCCACACCTTGAGTCTTCAGACTACTGTACTTATGACATCACAACCTCTGTATATGAAACTACATCCAGTATATAGGGTCAACATATACAATACACATGTGACATCACAACAACTAATCTGTGTCATCACAACGACTGTATTGACAACAACACACACACCCACTCGTTGTATTACATCACACTCGCCATATACATGGCAACTTTGCACTATACACAACATCACATCCTCACTTATAACATTAAAACCACCGGCTTATGGCATCACGAGACGGTATTCATGACATCACATCCACTCTATTCATGAAATCACACGCACTGTATATGACATCACATACACTATACTTGTGACATCACAGCCACTGTATCTATAACAACACACCTACTATGTTTATGACATCATACTCAGTGTATATGACATTTCACATGGTGTATGAATGACAACACAACCACTGTTTCCGACATCACACCTACTGTATCTGTGTAATCACACCAACTTGATTGACGGTATGAAACACGATGTATGTATGAAATCAAACCCACAGCATGTAGGACACAATAGGCACTCTATATGACATTACATGCACTCTTGATAACATCATATCGGTGTTTGTAAGCCATGGCAACCACTATGTTTATGACATCATATCCACTATATATGATCTCACCCACACTGTGTACATGACAACACAAGTTCTGTATCTGACTTGAAACGCATTCTCTCTGCCACCACACCCACTGTATATGTCATCACACCCACTCTGTCGAAGACATCACACCAACTATGTAAGACATCACAGGTGGCATATGTATGCCATCCTATGCACTAAACATGACATCATATCCACACTTTATGACAACATTCCTTAGTATTTATGACATCACATGCACTCTACTCATGACATCACACGCACTACATATGACATGTCTTCTACTGTGTGTGACAGCACATTCACTCTATGTGTGACTTCTCACAATGACTGTTTCGATGACATCACACACACTACGTTTATGACATATCTACTTTATATGGCATCAAACACAGTGTTATGACAATACAGCCATTGCGTGCTTCACAGCCACTATGTCTGATATCACACCCACTGTATCTGTGTCATCACACTGAATGTATCAATTTCATCAAACCCAGTGTGTGTATGACATCATCTCCACTAAATATATGAAATCATATGTGATACATATGACATCACATCCACTCTTTATGACATCACACCACCTTATGACATCACGTCCACTATATATGACATCACTCCATTATATCTGACCTCACGTCCACTGTATCTGTGTCATCACACCCACCCAATCGATGGTATCTCAGCAATATATGTATGATATCACATCCAGTATACGTGTGACCTCCTATCCACTGTATTTGTGACATGATACCCCTCTATGTATGACATCACAACCCTCGGTGTTGATGTCACCACACTCGGCATATGTATGACATCATTTGCACTATAGATGACATCACATCCGCTCTGTCACAGCAAACCACATATTTTATGATGTCACATCCACTTCAGGCATGACATCATACTCACTCTATCAGACATCGCACCTAGTGTATCTTTGTCATCACAAACTCTCCGCGGATATCACATCCACTTTGTATGACATCACACCCACTACATGTGTGACATCATATGCACTGTAATAACATCACATCCACTGCTTTTGTCATCACACTACTCTACTTATGACAGCACAACCTCTATTTATGAAACCACATCCCGTATGCAGGGCAACATATACACTATACATGTGACATCACAGCCAGTTCTGAGTCATCACACCCACTATTGACAATGTCACACCCACTCTTTGTATGACTTCACACTTGGCATATGTATAGCACCTATTACACTATAGAAGAAATCACATCCTCACATTATGACATCAAAACACCGTTTTTAAGACATCACACACAGTATATTTGACATCATATCCACCGTATCTGTGTCATCACATCCACTGTATTGATGATATCATACCATCTCTATTTATGAGATCTCATCGACTATGTATGATGACATCATATCCATTGTATAAAACATCATATTCACTCTATTTGTAGCATCGCAGAAACTGTATCTGTGTCTCACACACACTCTTTCCATCATATCACAACCTTGGTATGTATGACATCACAGCAACTATATTTTTTAACATCATATACACTATATAAGTCATCACATCCACATTTTATGAGATCACACCACACATTTTTCTTTTGACAGCAAATGCACTGTGCTCATGGTATCACTCCCACTATCTGACATTGCATCCACTGTACCTGTGTCATCACAACCACTCTATTGATGATCTCTGGACAACTGTATATATGACATCACACTCAGTTTATGTATGGCATCTTATGCACTATACATAACGTCACATCCACTCTTTATGATTTCACACCATTGTAGTCATCACATTACATCCACTGAATTCATGATATCACACACGCTATATATGCCATCACACACAAGACAACACGATGTTATATCTGCCATCTCACCCACTATATCTGACACTGCATCCATTGTATCTGGGTCATCAAAACCAGTGTATCAATTACACCACATCCACTCTCTGGATCACATCACACACACTATATGTATGACATCATATTCAGTATGCATGACATGGCCTGAACTCTATGACCTCAGACCCCTATATGGATGACATGACATCCAGTATATTTATGACATCATATCCAATATATATGATATCACACACACTGCTTTCATGACAACACAACGGCTATTCCTGACATCACACCCACTATATTTGACATCACAACCAATCTATCAGTGTCGTCACACCCGCTGTATCGATGACATCACAAGTATGGAAGTCATCACACTTGGCATACGTATGACACCATACACATTCTACAAGAAATCACATTCACAATTTATGACATCAATGCTCAGTATTTATGACATCACCACCACTGCATTCATGACATCAGATCTCCTATATATGACATTATATCCACGGTGAATGACATCTCATTCCCTACACCTATGATATCACACCCACTCTATGTGTGTCATCACACCCAATGTATCTACTTTATCAAAACCAGTGTACCTATGACATCACAGCCACTATATGTGTGACATCATATGCACTGCATATCACATCACACCCACTCTTTATGACGTCACACCACTTTATTTATGACATCACGTCCACTGTATACGTGTCATCATCACACCCACCCTATCGATGGTATCACGGCCAATATATGTATGATATCACATCCAGTATACGTGTGACATCATCATATCCACTATATTTATGCCATGATACACACTATGTATGACATCACAACACTGTGTGTTGATGACATCACACTAGGCATATGTGTGACATCATTTGCACTACAGAAGACGTCACATATAATCTATTACAGCAAACCACAGTATTTTTGACATCACATCCACTTCAGGCATGACATCACACCCACTGTATCTTTGTCATGACAATTTCTTCACTGATATCACCCCATTTTTGTATGCCATCAAACCAACAATATGCGTGACATCCTATGCACTATATATATAACATCACATCCACACCTTGAGTCTTCAGACTACTGTACTTATGACATCACAACCTCTGTATATGAAACTACATCCAGTATATAGGCAACATATACAATACACATGTGACATCACAACAACTAATCTGTGTCATCACAACGACTGTATTGACAACATCACACCCACTCGTTGTATTACATCACACTCGCCATATACATGGCAACTTTGCACTATACACAACATCACATCCTCACTTTATAACATTAAAACCACCGGCTTATGGCATCACGAGACGGTATTCATGACATCACATCCACTCTATTCATGAAATCACACGCACTGTATATGACATCACATACACTATACTTGTGACATCACAGCCACTGTATCTATAACAACACACCTACTATGTTTATGACATCATACTCAGTGTATATGACATTTCACATGGTGTATGAATGACAACACAACCACTGTTTCCGACATCACACCTACTGTATCTGTGTAATCACACCAACTTGATTGACGGTATGAAACACGATGTATGTATGAAATCAAACCCACAGCATGTAGGACACAATAGGCACTCTATATGACATTACATGCACTCTTGATAACATCATATCGGTGTTTGTAAGCCATGGCAACCACTATGTTTATGACATCATATCCACTATATATGATCTCACCCACACTGTGTACATGACAACACAAGTTCTGTATCTGACTTGAAACGCATTCTCTCTGCCACCACACCCACTGTATATGTCATCACACCCACTCTGTCGAAGACATCACACCAACTATGTAAGACATCACAGGTGGCATATGTATGCCATCCTATGCACTAAACATGACATCATATCCACACTTTATGACAACATTCCTTAGTATTTATGACATCACATGCACTCTACTCATGACATCACACGCACTACATATGACATGTCTTCTACTGTGTGTGACAGCACATTCACTCTATGTGTGACTTCTCACAATGACTGTTTCGATGACATCACACACACTACGTTTATGACATATCTACTTTATATGGCATCAAACACAGTGTTATGACAATACAGCCATTGCGTGCTTCACAGCCACTATGTCTGATATCACACCCACTGTATCTGTGTCATCACACTGAATGTATCAATTTCATCAAACCCAGTGTGTGTATGACATCATCTCCACTAAATATATGAAATCATATGTGATACATATGACATCACATCCACTCTTTATGACATCACACCACCTTATGACATCACGTCCACTATATATGACATCACTCCATTATATCTGACCTCACGTCCACTGTATCTGTGTCATCACACCCACCCAATCGATGGTATCTCAGCCAATATATGTATGATATCACATCCAGTATACGTGTGACCTCCTATCCACTGTATTTGTGACATGATACCCTCTATGTATGACATCACAACCCTCGGTGTTGATGTCACCACACTCGGCATATGTATGACATCATTTGCACTATAGATGACATCACATCCGCTCTGTCACAGCAAACCACATATTTTATGATGTCACATCCACTTCAGGCATGACATCATACTCACTCTATCAGACATCGCACCTAGTGTATCTTTGTCATCACAAACTCTCCGCGGATATCACATCCACTTTTTGTATGACATCACACCCACTACATGTGTGACATCATATGCACTGTAATAATATCACATCCACTGCTTTTGTCATCACACTACTCTACTTATGACAGCACAACCTCTATTTATGAAACCACATCCCGTATGCAGGGCAACATATACACTATACATGTGACATCACAGCCAGTAATCTGAGTCATCACACCCACTATTGACAATGTCACACCCACTCTTTGTATGACTTCACACTTGGCATATGTATAGCACCTATTACACTATAGAAGAAATCACATCCTCACATTATGACATCAAAACACCGTTTTTAAGACATCACACACAGTATATTTGACATCATATCCACCGTATCTCTGTGTCATCACATCCACTGTATTGATGATATCATACCATCTCTATTTATGAGATCTCATCGACTATGTATGATGACATCATATCCATTGTATAAAACATCATATTCACTCTATTTGTAGCATCGCAGAAACTGTATCTGTGTCTTCACACACACTCTTTCCATCATATCACAACCTTGGTATGTATGACATCACAGCAACTATATGTTTAACATCATATACACTATATAAGTCATCACATCCACATTTTATGAGATCACACCACATTTCTTTTGACAGCAAATGCACTGTGCTCATGGTATCACTCCCACTATCTGACATTGCATCCACTGTACCTGTGTCATCACAACCACTCTATTGATGATCTCTGGACAACTGTATATATGACATCACACTCAGTTTATGTATGGCATCTTATGCACTATACATAACGTCACATCCACTCTTTATGATTTCACACCATTGTAGTCATCACATTACATCCACTGAATTCATGATATCACACACGCTATATATGCCATCACACACAAGACAACACGATGTTATATCTGCCATCTCACCCACTATATCTGACACTGCATCCATTGTATCTGGGTCATCAAAACCAGTGTATCAATTACACCACATCCACTCTCTGGATCACATCACACACACTATATGTATGACATCATATTCAGTATGCATGACATGGCCTGAACTCTATGACCTCAGACCCCTATATGGATGACATGACATCCAGTATATTTATGACATCATATCCAATATATATGATATCACACACACTGCTTTCATGACAACACAACGGCTATTCCTGACATCACACCCACTATATTTGACATCACAACCAATCTATCAGTGTCGTCACACCCGCTGTATCGATGACATCACAAGTATGGAAGTCATCACACTTGGCATACGTATGACACCATACACATTCTACAAGAAATCACATTCACAATTTATGACATCAATGCTCAGTATTTATGACATCACCACCACTGCATTCATGACATCAGATCTCCTATATATGACATTATATCCACGGTGAATGACATCTCATTCCCTACACCTATGATATCACACCCACTCTATGTGTGTCATCACACCCAATGTATCTACTTTATCAAAACCAGTGTACGTATGACATCACAGCCACTATATGTGTGACATCATATGCACTGCATATCACATCACACCCCCACTCTTTATGACGTCACACCACTTTATTTATGACATCACGTCCACTGTATACGTGTCATCACACCCACCCTATCGATGGTATCACGGCCAATATATGTATGATATCACATCCAGTATACGTGTGACATCATATCCACTATATTTATGCCATGATACACACTATGTATGACATCACAACACTGTGTGTTGATGACATCACACTAGGCATATGTGTGACATCATTTGCACTACAGAAGACGTCACATATAATCTATTACAGCAAACCACAGTATTTTTGACATCACATCCACTTCAGGCATGACATCACACCCACTGTATCTTTGTCATGACAATTTCTTCACTGATATCACACCCACTTTTTGTATGCCATGCCATCAAACCAACAATATGCGTGACATCCTATGCACTATATATAACATCACATCCACACCTTGAGTCTTCAGACTACTGTACTTATGACATCACAACCTCTGTATATGAAACTACATCCAGTATATAGGGCAACATATACAATACACATGTGACATCACAACAACTAATCTGTGTCATCACAACGACTGTATTGACAACATCACACCCACTCGTTGTATTACATCACACTCGCCATATACATGGCAACTTTGCACTATACACAACATCACATCCTCACTTTATAACATTAAA
>JAJLRB010000960.1:0-26253 GCA_020976825.1 Odocoileus hemionus
AAGGGGGTTTTCAAGAATCCTTGTTTCCCAGCCGTGGTTTTTTAAAAAAATGGGTTTTTTATCAAAGTTGATTAAAAAAAGGGAGTTTGATGTAAAAAGGGGTGGTTTTTTTTCAAAACGTGTGAATTAGTTGTTTTAAACAATGGGTTTTTTGTTATAATACTGGTGTGTTTCAATAAGGTTTTGGAAAATAAAAGTTGATCAAGGTGTGGTGTGATGTTATAATAGTCTGTTCAGCGGGGTTGGGGGATATAAGTGGGTGTGTATAGTGAAAAATTTTTCATGACGAAAATACAAAGGGGGTGATGTTGCCCAAGTGGTTTATGTCAAAATTGTGGGGTTTTTGTAAAAAAATTTAAAGTGACTTTCTGATGAAAATTCAAACTAAAGGGGGATTCAACCCCCAAATTTTAGTCAAATTTTTTGTAAAAATAAATTTTAAAAAGGCCCCAAATTTTTGGGAAAAAATTTTTGGGATCCCTCATAGGGGGGTGTGTGCAGTAAATGGAGGAGTCAAAAAAAGGGGTTTCGAAAAAATTGTGATTTTGAGTGCAATTTATGTCCAATTATGGTGTATCATAACATGGGTTTTTATAAAAAATTGGGTTAAACAAAAGGGGGGGAAAACATAGGGTAAATAATGCATTCCCCCGGGTTAAAAGCTTAAGGATTATGCAAATAGGTGGGATTAAAAATTTGAATTTAAAAAAGTTTTTTTTTTAAAAGTTTTTCTAAAGGTTTTGAAATTTATACTTGGGTTTGATCCGGGGGGAAATAATTGGTGTATGAAAATTGGGGGATTAGGATATTGGTTTTTTCATGAAAGAGTGGGTGGGTTTAAAAATTAAAAATGTCTAAAATTGAAAGTTTCATAAAGGGGGTTTGGGGCATAGATTGGATTCCCTAATTTAAAAATTTATCTAAGGGTGGATTTATGAAGGTTGGTGTAATTTTAATGGTTTTTTTTGCCCCAAAAGGTGGTGTTAAAGAGTGGGTAAAAAATATAAAGTGTTTCTTTGTGGATATAAGGGGTTGTTTTTGAATTTAGGGATTAAATTTAAAAATGGGTGAAAACATAAAGGGTTTGGGGTGTTTATAGTGAAAAGGATAAAAAACTGGGGTTTTATGCAATACAATGTCAAAAATTCAATAAGTTTGGGGGGGGAAAAAAGTGGTGCTTAGATTGGGGGTTTTAACAAATTTGGTGAAAAAAATTGGTGTGTTTATAAAAATTGGGGTAAATTTTAAAAAATAAATTTAAAAATTTGTGCCTTTCCTTGGGAATTTGGGGGGGGGTTTTTAGACAAAAAATTTTTGCAAAGTAAAATGGGAATATGAGAAAAAAGGATTTGGGCAAAAAATGGTTGGGCTCAAAAAAAATGGTTGTACTTTAAAGGGTGTAAAAAATGGTTGTTGATGTAAATAACGGGTTTGATTTTAAAAAAAATTTTTTTAAAAAGGGTATTTCTTTCCCAAGTAAAAAGGTTAATTTCAAGTTGAAACAAACAAAAGTGGGGGAATTTCAATAGTGGGGTTAGCTAAATTACTGGGACACAGAATTATATGTTTCTCACGGGTTTGGTTTCTAAAAGGGTTTGTGTCATGTAAAATTTTTAAAAAAGTGGTTTATATTATTCACAATGAGTCAACAAAGGGGGGTTTTACAAAAATGGTGTGATATCCCCGGGGGTTTTTGTACAAAGTAATAGGGGGGTGTCGAAAGGGGAGGGTTTTCTGTAAGGTTTTTATATAAAAATGTGGTTTTAAAAATTTTGTCACTTAGTGGGGTTTAAATTGGGTTTTGAATCCCAGGTTTGAAATACATAAGGGAATTTAAAAATGGGGGTTTTGGGGGGCACTAATGGATTGATATTAAAAATATTGGGGGAGTACAGGGGGGGGGGGTGAAAAATTTAAAAAAGGGGGGAAAAAAATTGGGGAAAAAGGGGTATGTCATAAGGGGTTTTTGGGGTTTTGGGGGGGTTTATGTATAATCAATATGTTAAATTTTGGGGTGTTTCCAATGGGGGATGAAATTGATAATTAATTTTAAAAGAAAAGTTGGTGTGTATGTTGGGGTGGGAAAAAATGGCTTATTGTATAACATTTTTTTTTATAATTTGATAAATTTTGGGGGGGTTGAAAACATTATGTGAAAACCCAAAAGGGGGTTAAAAGTTAAAAACAGCAAGTTTTTTAAAAAGGTGATGCATTATTCATTCTAAAATTTTTTTGGTTAAGATTAGGTTTTTGTGCTTTGCCCCAAAAAAAATTTTTTTTGGTTTATTTGGGGGGGGTTTAAAAATAAAGGGGGTGTCAAGGAATGGTTTTTAGTGAATTGTGGAATACCATTTTTGTCTATAGTGGTTGATGTTTAAAAAAGGTTTATGGCTTTAAAAGATTTTTAAAAATGATTAAAATCATAAAGTCCTTTTTGTCCCTTTGGGGGTTTTTTTTTAAACATGTGTTTTATAAAACAAGTTGGTGTATTCACAAAACGTAGGTTTGAGTCGAAACAGGTTTTTTGTCTTCTCCCCGTAAAATTAATACACTGGTATATTTTAAAAAAAGGGGGTTTTTTAAACATGGTGATGGGAAAGTTTTTTTATTATAAAGGGGGGAAATTTTCATAAAAATGGGTTGATTCATAATAGTTGTGGTATCCGGGGTTTTTAAAATAAAGGGGGGGAAATTGGATGTGAAAATTCCCTTTTTTGGGGTTTTTTTTAAAAAAAAAGGGGGGGGTTTTTTTAAAAAGTGGTTTTGGGTGGTTGTTTTTTAGTCCCTTTATTGAATTTTGTATAAAGGGGTGTATTTTTTATACAGGGTTTTTTCAAATAAATTTTGAAACCCCCTGGATTGATTTTTTATATGAAGATTTTCCCAAAATTTTTTGGGTCATAAAAGTGGGTGGTTCATGAAAAAATTTAGAAAAAAAGGGGGGGGGGTGCTCCAAGGGTGTGATTCAAAAAATTGGGTTTTTGAAAAGATTTAAAGGGGAGTCTTCTGAGTAAAAGGGTTTTTTGTGAGTCCAAAACGTGTTTGTGTATAATTTGTATCGATAAATGTAAAATTTCCAGTATCAAAATTTATTTTTTTGGGGACCCTGATATGGGTTGTGCAAAGTTACGGGGATGATAAAATAAATGGGTAGCCCTAAGGTGGTTGATGGAATGGGAAATATGTCCCAAATAAGTGGGTGAGTCTAAAAATGGTTTTTATGTAATAATTTTTTGATGCCACATAAGTGGGTGTAAAACATGGTTTTGAAAATTCTTTGGGAAAAAAGTAATATAGGGGAATGAGATGCATTGGGGGGGTTTTTAAAAAAAAGGTTTTTTGTCATAAATTTTTGTTTTCTTAAATTATGGCATGAGCAATTTTGGGTTATTTGTAATTTGGTGTTTCCCTGAAATTGGGGGATGCCCAAAAAATTTTTGGGCAGGAAAAGCCGTTTTGGGCATAAAGTGTGTGTAATATAATAAGGGTTTATGTCAAAAAAACGGTGTTGTCATAAAGGGGTTTATTTAAAAGGTGTGCATATACTGGAATATGATTCATAAAATTTTTTGGGGATGTGCCCAATGGATGTTGAAAAAATTTTTAGGGCCCCGAAAATGGTGGTGGATAATGGGGGGGAAAAAAATTTTTTTGGGGGATATAAGGGGTGTGGAATTAATTTGTGTTTTGGGTGCAAAAGGGGGGAAAACATAAAAGTGGATGTAGTTATGAAGGGGAAAAATCAAAAGAGGGGGATTCTATTAAGTGCCAAAAATATTAAAAGGGTTTTGAACCAGGGAAGGTCAAATTAAGGGTGGGGTTTAAAAAAGGGGCAAGGGATTTGGGAAATGGGGTGATTTTAAAAAAATTTGGTGTGATCTTAAAGTTTATTTAAAAATTTTGGTAATAATACCAAAATTTTGTGAAATTTAAAAAGGGAAATTTTGGGGTTTTTTGGGGGGAAAAAGGGTTAAGTTTTTTAAAAGGAAAATTTTTTTCATAAATGGGGAAAATTTATAAAAAGGGGAAAAAATTTAAAAAAATTAAAAGTGGATGGATACACAGAAGGTGGAAATGATTCAAAAAACTGTGTGTGATTTTTAAAAAAGGGGTTTTGATGTCTAAAAGTAGGTGTGATTTTTTCCATGGAATAGGTGCTTACATATCCCGTGTGAAGTCATACAAAAGTGGGTGTGACATTGTCAATATGGGTGTGAACTCAGTTACGGCGTATTAAAGATATGTATTGTTTTCCTCATACGGGATGTGTTTTAAAAAAGGGGGGCTTTAAATAAATTAGGGGTGATTTTTATTAAAAGGAAAACCCCAAATTTGGGGGGTTGGGGAAAAAAGTGGATGTGGGAGAGTTTGTGTGACAAAATACAAGGGCGATGTCTGTGAGTGAGTTTAAACATGGGGGATGGAAAAAATTTGGGGGTTTCGTGACAGAGGGATGTATGTCACTATGTGCAATATTGTCTAAATGCCGGTGGGGAAAAAAAGGGTTTAAAGTCATAAAAGGGGTATCATGTCACAAATACAGTGGGTAGGAGGACACGTAATGGATTGGGTATCAACAATATTGGCTGAGATACATCGTTGGGGTGTGTGACACAATACAGGGACGGGGTAGATTAATGGAGTGATTCATATTAGTGGGGTGTGTCAAAGGGGGGTGGATGTCATAAAGTGGGATTTATGTCATATGTTCAATATTTTTTTATATTTTTTTGGGGATGAAAAAAACATGGGGGGGAAAATTTTCTTTGGATACAACATTTGGGGTAAAAAAATTTTTTAAAAAACCAGGGTTATTGTCTAAACGTTTTGATGTAAAAAGTATGTTAAAAAAATTTTTGGGGATTTTAAAATTTTTTAGAACAATGAGTGGTGTTTTAAACCCGTTAAGGCATTTGGGTTTGGGGGGTTTTTCATAGTTTTTTTTTATAAAAAGGAATTTTATTTGATTTTACTTTTTGTGCTTGATGGCTTAAAAATTTATTTTTTTTTTTTTTTTTTTTTTTTTTTTTTTTTTTTTTTTTTTTTTTTTTTTTTTTTTTTTTTTTTTTTTTTTTTTTTTTTTTTTTTTTTTTTTTTTTTTTTTTTTTTTTTTTTTTTTTTTTTTTTTTTTTTTTTTTTTTTTTTTTTTTTTTTTTTTTTTTTTTTTTTTTTTTTTTTTTTTTTTTTTTTTTTTTTTTTTTTTTTTTTTTTTTTTTTTTTTTTTTTTTTTTTTTTTTTTTTTTTTTTTTTTTTTTTTTTTTTTTTTTTTTTTTTTTTTTTTTTTTTTTTTTTTTTTTTTTTTTTTTTTTTTTTTTTTTTTTTTTTTTTTTTTTTTTTTTTTTTTTTTTTTTTTTTTTTTTTTTTTTTTTTTTTTTTTTTTTTTTTTTTTTTTTTTTTTTTTTTTTTTTTTTTTTTTTTTTTTTTTTTTTTTTTTTTTTTTTTTTTTTTTTTTTTTTTTTTTTTTTTTTTTTTTTTTTTTTTTTTTTTTTTTTTTTTTTTTTTTTTTTTTTTTTTTTTTTTTTTTTTTTTTTTTTTTTTTTTTTTTTTTTTTTTTTGTTTTTTTTTTTTTTTTTTTTTTTTTTTTTTTTTTTTTTTTTTTTTTTTTTTTTTTTTTTTTTTTTTTTTTTTTTTTTTTTTTTTTTTTTTTTTTTTTTTTTTTTTTTTTTTTTTTTTTTTTTTTTTTTTTTTTTTTTTTTTTTTTTTTTTTTTTTTTTTTTTTTTTTTTTTTTTTTTTTTTTTTTTTTTTTTTTTTTTTTTTTTTTTTTTTTTTTTTTTTTTTTTTTTTTTTTTTTTTTTTTTTTTTTTTTTTTTTTTTTTTTTTTTTTTTTTTTTTTTTTTTTTTTTTTTTTTTTTTTTTTTTTTTTTTTTTTTTTTTTTTTTTTTTTTTTTTTTTTTTTTTTTTTTTTTTTTTTTTTTTTTTTTTTTTTTTTTTTTTTTTTTTTTTTTTTTTTTTTTTTTTTTTTTTTTTTTTTTTTTTTTTTTTTTTTTTTTTTTTTTTTTTTTTTTTTTTTTTTTTTTTTTTTTTTTTTTTTTTTTTTTTTTTTTTTTTTTTTTTTTTTTTTTTTTTTTTTTTTTTTTTTTTTTTTTTTTTTTTTTTTTTTTTTTTTTTTTTTTTTTTTTTTTTTTTTTTTTTTTTTTTTTTTTTTTTTTTTTTTTTTTTTTTTTTTTTTTTTTTTTTTTTTTTTTTTTTTTTTTTTTTTTTTTTTTTTTTTTTTTTTTTTTTTTTTTTTTTTTTTTTTTTTTTTTTTTTTTTTTTTTTTTTTTTTTTTTTTTTTTTTTTTTTTTTTTTTTTTTTTTTTTTTTTTTTTTTTTTTTTTTTTTTTTTTTTTTTTTTTTTTTTTTTTTTTTTTTTTTTTTTTTTTTTTTTTTTTTTTTTTTTTTTTTTTTTTTTTTTTTTTTTTTTTTTTTTTTTTTTTTTTTTTTTTTTTTTTTTTTTTTTTTTTTTTTTTTTTTTTTTTTTTTTTTTTTTTTTTTTTTTTTTTTTTTTTTTTTTTTTTTTTTTTTTTTTTTTTTTTTTTTTTTTTTTTTTTTTTTTTTTTTTTTTTTTTTTTTTTTTTTTTTTTTTTTTTTTTTTTTTTTTTTTTTTTTTTTTTTTTTTTTTTTTTTTTTTTTTTTTTTTTTTTTTTTTTTTTTTTTTTTTTTTTTTTTTTTTTTTTTTTTTTTTTTTTTTTTTTTTTTTTTTTTTTTTTTTTTTTTTTTTTTTTTTTTTTTTTTTTTTTTTTTTTTTTTTTTTTTTTTTTTTTTTTTTTTTTTTTTTTTTTTTTTTTTTTTTTTTTTTTTTTTTTTTTTTTTTTTTTTTTTTTTTTTTTTTTTTTTTTTTTTTTTTTTTTTTTTTTTTTTTTTTTTTTTTTTTTTTTTTTTTTTTTTTTTTTTTTTTTTTTTTTTTTTTTTTTTTTTTTTTTTTTTTTTTTTTTTTTTTTTTTTTTTTTTTTTTTTTTTTTTTTTTTTTTTTTTTTTTTTTTTTTTTTTTTTTTTTTTTTTTTTTTTTTTTTTTTTTTTTTTTTTTTTTTTTTTTTTTTTTTTTTTTTTTTTTTTTTTTTTTTTTTTTTTTTTTTTTTTTTTTTTTTTTTTTTTTTTTTTTTTTTTTTTTTTTTTTTTTTTTTTTTTTTTTTTTTTTTTTTTTTTTTTTTTTTTTTTTTTTTTTTTTTTTTTTTTTTTTTTTTTTTTTTTTTTTTTTTTTTTTTTTTTTTTTTTTTTTTTTTTTTTTTTTTTTTTTTTTTTTTTTTTTTTTTTTTTTTTTTTTTTTTTTTTTTTTTTTTTTTTTTTTTTTTTTTTTTTTTTTTTTTTTTTTTTTTTTTTTTTTTTTTTTTTTTTTTTTTTTTTTTTTTTTTTTTTTTTTTTTTTTTTTTTTTTTTTTTTTTTTTTTTTTTTTTTTTTTTTTTTTTTTTTTTTTTTTTTTTTTTTTTTTTTTTTTTTTTTTTTTTTTTTTTTTTTTTTTTTTTTTTTTTTTTTTTTTTTTTTTTTTTTTTTTTTTTTTTTTTTTTTTTTTTTTTTTTTTTTTTTTTTTTTTTTTTTTTTTTTTTTTTTTTTTTTTTTTTTTTTTTTTTTTTTTTTTTTTTTTTTTTTTTTTTTTTTTTTTTTTTTTTTTTTTTTTTTTTTTTTTTTTTTTTTTTTTTTTTTTTTTTTTTTTTTTTTTTTTTTTTTTTTTTTTTTTTTTTTTTTTTTTTTTTTTTTTTTTTTTTTTTTTTTTTTTTTTTTTTTTTTTTTTTTTTTTTTTTTTTTTTTTTTTTTTTTTTTTTTTTTTTTTTTTTTTTTTTTTTTTTTTTTTTTTTTTTTTTTTTTTTTTTTTTTTTTTTTTTTTTTTTTTTTTTTTTTTTTTTTTTTTTTTTTTTTTTTTTTTTTTTTTTTTTTTTTTTTTTTTTTTTTTTTTTTTTTTTTTTTTTTTTTTTTTTTTTTTTTTTTTTTTTTTTTTTTTTTTTTTTTTTTTTTTTTTTTTTTTTTTTTTTTTGTTTTTTTTTTTTTTTTTTTTTTTTTTTTTTTTTTTTTTTTTTTTTTTTTTTTTTTTTTTTTTTTTTTTTTTTTTTTTTTTTTTTTTTTTTTTTTTTTTTTTTTTTTTTTTTTTTTTTTTTTTTTTTTTTTTTTTTTTTTTTTTTTTTTTTTTTTTTTTTTTTTTTTTTTTTTTTTTTTTTTTTTTTTTTTTTTTTTTTTTTTTTTTTTTTTTTTTTTTTTTTTTTTTTTTTTTTTTTTTTTTTTTTTTTTTTTTTTTTTTTTTTTTTTTTTTTTTTTTTTTTTTTTTTTTTTTTTTTTTTTTTTTTTTTTTTTTTTTTTTTTTTTTTTTTTTTTTTTTTTTTTTTTTTTTTTTTTTTTTTTTTTTTTTTTTTTTTTTTTTTTTTTTTTTTTTTTTTTTTTTTTTTTTTTTTTTTTTTTTTTTTTTTTTTTTTTTTTTTTTTTTTTTTTTTTTTTTTTTTTTTTTTTTTTTTTTTTTTTTTTTTTTTTTTTTTTTTTTTTTTTTTTTTTTTTTTTTTTTTTTTTTTTTTTTTTTTTTTTTGTTTTTGTTTTTTTTTTTTTTTTTTTTTTTTTTTTTTTTGTGGATGTGATGTTATATATAGTGCATAGGATGTCACGCATATTGTTGGTGGGATGGCATACCAAAGTGGGTGTGATATCAGTGAAGAAATTGTCATGACGAAGATACAGTGGGTGTGATGTCATGCCTGAAGTGGATGTGATGTCATAAATACTGTGGTTTGCTGTAAAAGATTACATGTGACGTCTTCTGTAGTGCAAATGATGTCACACATATGCCTAGTGTGATGTCATCAACACACAGTGTTGTGATGTCATACATAGTGTGTATCATGGCATAAATATAGTGGATATGATGTCACACGTATACTGGATGTGATATCATACATATATTGGCCGTGATACCATCGATAGGGTGGGTGTGATGACACGTATACAGTGGACGTGATGTCATAAATAAAGTGGTGTTACGTCATAAAGAGTGGGTGTGATGTGATATGCAGTGCATATGATGTCACACATATAGTGGCTGTGATGTCATAGGTACAATGGTTTTGATAAAGTAGATACATTGGGTGTGATGACACACATAGAGTGGGTGTGATATCATAGGTGTATTGAATGAGATGTCATTCACCGTGGATATAATGTCATATATAGGAGATCTGATGTCATGAATGCAGTGGTGGTGATGTCATAAATACTGAGCATTGATGTCATAAATTGTGAATGTGATTTCTGTACAATGTGTATGGTGTCATACGTATGCCAAGGGTGATGACTTCCATACTTGTGATGTCATCGATACAGCGGGTGTGACGACACTGATAGATTGGTTGTGATGTCAAATATAGTGGATGTGATGTCAGGAATAGCCGTTGTGTTGTCATGAAAGCAGTGTGTGTGATATCATATATATTGGATATGATGTCATAAATATACTGGATGTCATGTCATCCATATAGGGGTCTGAGGTCATAGAGTTCAGGCCATGTCATGCATACTGAATATGATGTCATACATATAGTGTGTGTGATGTGATCCAGAGAGTGGATGTGGTGTAATTGATACACTGGTTTTGATGACCCAGATACAATGGATGCAGTGTCAGATATAGTGGGTGAGATGGCAGATATAACATCGTGTTGTCTTGTGTGTGATGGCATATATAGCGTGTGTGATATCATGAATTCAGTGGATGTAATGTGATGACTACAATGGTGTGAAATCATAAAGAGTGGATGTGACGTTATGTATAGTGCATAAGATGCCATACATAAACTGAGTGTGATGTCATATATACAGTTGTCCAGAGATCATCAATAGAGTGGTTGTGATGACACAGGTACAGTGGATGCAATGTCAGATAGTGGGAGTGATACCATGAGCACAGTGCATTTGCTGTCAAAAGAAATGTGGTGTGATCTCATAAAATGTGGATGTGATGACTTATATAGTGTATATGATGTTAAACATATAGTTGCTGTGATGTCATACATACCAAGGTTGTGATATGATGGAAAAAGTGTGTGTGAGACACAGATACAGTTTCTGCGATGCTACAAATAGAGTGAATATGATGTTTTATACAATGGATATGATGTCATCATACATAGTCGATGAGATCTCATAAATAGAGATGGTATGATATCATCAATACAGTGGATGTGATGACACAGATACGGTGGATATGATGTCAAATATACTGTGTGTGATGTCTTAAAAACGGTGTTTTGATGTCATAATGTGAGGATGTGATTTCTTCCATAGTGTAATAGGTGCTATACATATGCCAAGTGTGAAGTCATACAAAGAGTGGGTGTGACATTGTCAATAGTGGGTGTGATGACTCAGATTACTGGCTGTGATGTCACATGTATAGTGTATATGTTGCCCTGCATACGGGATGTGGTTTCATAAATAGAGGTTGTGCTGTCATAAGTAGAGTAGTGTGATGACAAAAGCAGTGGATGTGATATTATTACAGTGCATATGATGTCACACATGTAGTGGGTGTGATGTCATACAAAAGTGGATGTGATATCCGCGGAGAGTTTGTGATGACAAAGATACACTAGGTGCGATGTCTGATAGAGTGAGTATGATGTCATGCCTGAAGTGGATGTGACATCATAAACTATGTGGTTTGCTGTGACAGAGCGGATGTGATGTCATCTATAGTGCAAATGATGTCATACATATGCCGAGTGTGGTGACATCAACACCGAGGGTTCTGATGTCATACATAGAGGGTATCATGTCACAAATACAGTGGATAGGAGGTCACACGTATACTGGATGTGATATCATACATATATTGGCTGAGATACCATCGATTGGGTGGGTGTGATGACACAGATACAGTGGACGTGAGGTCAGATATAATGGAGTGATGTCATATATAGTGGACGTGATGTCATAAGGTGGTGTGATGTCATAAAGAGTGGATGTGATGTCATATGTATCACATATGATTTCATATATTTAGTGGAGATGATGTCATACACACACTGGGTTTGATGAAATTGATACATTCAGTGTGATGACACAGATACAGTTGGTGTGATATCAGACATAGTGGCTGTGAAGCACGCAATGGCTGTATTGTCATAACACTGTGTTTGATGCCATATAAAGTAGATATGTCATAAACGTAGTGTGTGTGATGTCATCGAAACAGTCATTGTGAGAAGTCACACATAGAGTGAATGTGCTGTCACACACAGTAGAAGACATGTCATATGTAGTGCGTGTGATGTCATGAGTAGAGTGCATGTGATGTCATAAATACTAAGGAATGTTGTCATAACGTGTGGATATGATGTCATGTTTAGTGCATAGGATGGCATACATATGCCACCTGTGATGTCTTACATAGTTGGTGTGATGTCTTCGACAGAGTGGGTGTGATGACATATACAGTGGGTGTGGTGTCAGAGAGAATGCGTTTCAAGTCAGATACAGAACTTGTGTTGTCATGTACACAGTGTGTGTGAGATCATATATAGTGGATATGATGTTATAAACATAGTGGTTGCCATGGCTTACAAACACCGATATGATGTTAACAAGAGTGCATGTAATGTCATATACAGTGCCTATTGTGTCCTACATGCTGTGGGTTTGATTTCATACATACATCGTGTTTCATACCGTCAATCAAGTTGGTGTGATTACACAGATACAGTAGGTGATGTCGGAAACAGTGGTTGTGTTGTCATTCATACACCATGTGAAATGTCATATACACTGAGTATGATGTCATAAACATAGTAGGTGTGTTGTTATAGATACAGTGGCTGTGATGTCACAAGTATAGTGTATGTGATGTCATATACAGTGCGTGTGTGATTTCATGAATAGAGTGGATGTGATGTCATGAATACCGTCTCGTGATGCCATAAGCCGGTGTTTTTAATGTTATAAAGTGAGGATGTGATGTTGTGTATAGTGCAAAGTTGCCATGTATATGGCGAGTGTGATGTAATACAACGAGTGGGTGTGATGTTGTCAATACAGTCGTTGTGATGACACAGATTAGTTGTTGTGATGTCACATGTGTATTGTATATGTTGACCTATATACTGGATGTAGTTTCATATACAGAGGTTGTGATGTCATAAGTACAGTAGTCTGAAGACTCAAGGTGTGGATGTGATGTTATATATAGTGCATAGGATGTCACGCATATTGTTGGTTTGATGGCATACAAAGTGGGTGTGATATCAGTGAAGAAATTGTCATGACAAAGATACAGTGGGTGTGATGTCATGCCTGAAGTGGATGTGATGTCAAAAATACTGTGGTTTGCTGTAATAGATTATATGTGACGTCTTCTGTAGTGCAAATGATGTCACACATATGCCTAGTGTGATGTCATCAACACACAGTGTTGTGATGTCATACATAGTGTGTATCATGGCATAAATATAGTGGATATGATGTCACACGTATACTGGATGTGATATCATACATATATTGGCCGTGATACCATCGATAGGGTGGGTGTGATGACACGTATACAGTGGACGTGATGTCGTGATGTCATAAATAAAGTGGTGTGACGTCATAAAGAGTGGGTGTGATGTGATATGCAGTGCATATGATGTCACACATATAGTGGCTGTGATGTCATAGGTACACTGGTTTTGATAAAGTAGATACATTGGGTGTGATGACACACATAGAGTGGGTGTGATATCATAGGTGTAGGGAATGAGATGTCATTCACCGTGGATATAATGTCATATATAGGAGATCTGATGTCATGAATGCAGTGGTGGTGATGTCATAAATACTGAGCATTGATGTCATAAATTGTGAATGTGATTTCTTGTAGAATGTGTATGGTGTCATACGTATGCCAAGTGTGATGACTTCCATACTTGTGATGTCATCGATACAGCGGGTGTGACGACACTGATAGATTGGTTGTGATGTCAAATATAGTGGGTGTGATGTCAGGAATAGCCGTTGTGTTGTCATGAAAGCAGTGTGTGTGATATCATATATATTGGATATGATGTCATAAATATACTGGATGTCATGTCATCCATATAGGGGTCTGAGGTCATAGAGTTCAGGCCATGTCATGCATACTGAATATGATGTCATACATATAGTGTGTGTGATGTGATCCAGAGAGTGGATGTGGTGTAATTGATACACTGGTTTTGATGACCCAGATACAATGGATGCAGTGTCAGATATAGTGGGTGAGATGGCAGATATAACATCGTGTTGTCTTGTGTGTGATGGCATATATAGCGTGTGTGATATCATGAATTCAGTGGATGTAATGTGATGACTACAATGGTGTGAAATCATAAAGAGTGGATGTGACGTTATGTATAGTGCATAAGATGCCATACATAAACTGAGTGTGATGTCATATATACAGTTGTCCAGAGATCATCAATAGAGTGGTTGTGATGACACAGGTACAGTGGATGCAATGTCAGATAGTGGGAGTGATACCATGAGCACAGTGCATTTGCTGTCAAAAGAAATGTGGTGTGATCTCATAAAATGTGGATGTGATGACTTATATAGTGTATATGATGTTAAACATATAGTTGCTGTGATGTCATACATACCAAGGTTGTGATATGATGGAAAAGAGTGTGTGTGAGACACAGATACAGTTTCTGCGATGCTACAAATAGAGTGAATATGATGTTTTATACAATGGATATGATGTCATCATACATAGTCGATGAGATCTCATATAAATAGAGATGGTATGATATCATCAATACAGTGGATGTGATGACACAGATACGGTGGATATGATGTCAAATATACTGTGTGTGATGTCTTAAAAACGGTGTGTTTTGATGTCATAATGTGAGGATGTGATTTCTTCCATAGTGTAATAGGTGCTATACATATGCCAAGTGTGAAGTCATACAAAGAGTGGGTGTGACATTGTCAATAGTGGGTGTGATGACTCAGATTACTGGCTGTGATGTCACATGTATAGTGTATATGTTGCCCTGCATACGGGATGTGGTTTCATAAATAGAGGTTGTGCTGTCATAAGTAGAGTAGTGTGATGACAAAAGCAGTGGATGTGATGATATTATTACAGTGCATATGATGTCACACATGTAGTGGGTGTGATGTCATACAAAAGTGGATGTGATATCCGCGGAGAGTTTGTGATGACAAAGATACACTAGGTGCGATGTCTGATAGAGTGAGTATGATGTCATGCCTGAAGTGGATGTGACATCATAAAATATGTGGTTTGCTGTGACAGAGCGGATGTGATGTCATCTATAGTGCAAATGATGTCATACATATGCCGAGTGTGGTGACATCAACACCGAGGGTTGTGATGTCATACATAGAGGGTATCATGTCACAAATACAGTGGATAGGAGGTCACACGTATACTGGATGTGATATCATACATATATTGGCTGAGATACCATCGATTGGGTGGGTGTGATGACACAGATACAGTGGACGTGAGGTCAGATATAATGGAGTGATGTCATATATAGTGGACGTGATGTCATAAAGGTGGTGTGATGTCATAAAGAGTGGATGTGATGTCATATGTATCACATATGATTTCATATATTTAGTGGAGATGATGTCATACACACACTGGGTTTGATGAAATTGATACATTCAGTGTGATGACACAGATACAGTTGGGTGTGATATCAGACATAGTGGCTGTGAAGCACGCAATGGCTGTATTGTCATAACACTGTGTGTGTTTGATGCCATATAAAGTAGATATGTCATAAACGTAGTGTGTGTGATGTCATCGAAACAGTCATTGTGAGAAGTCACACATAGAGTGAATGTGCTGTCACACACAGTAGAAGACATGTCATATGTAGTGCGTGTGATGTCATGAGTAGAGTGCATGTGATGTCATAAATACTAAGGAATGTTGTCATAACGTGTGGATATGATGTCATGTTTAGTGCATAGGATGGCATACATATGCCACCTGTGATGTCTTACATAGTTGGTGTGATGTCTTCGACAGAGTGGGTGTGATGACATATACAGTTGGTGTGGTGGCAGAGAGAATGCGTTTCAAGTCAGATACAGAACTTGTGTTGTCATGTACACAGTGTGGTGTGAGATCATATATAGTGGATATGATGTCATAAACATAGTGGTTGCCATGGCTTACAAACACCGATATGATGTTATCAAGAGTGCATGTAATGTCATATAGAGTGCCTATTGTGTCCTACATGCTGTGGGTTTGATTTCATACATACATCGTGTTTCATACCGTCAATCAAGTTGGTGTGATTACACAGATACAGTAGGTGTGATGTCGGAAACAGTGGTTGTGTTGTCATTCATACACCATGTGAAATGTCATATACACTGAGTATGATGTCATAAACATAGTAGGTGTGTTGTTATAGATACAGTGGCTGTGATGTCACAAGTATAGTGTATGTGATGTCATATACAGTGCGTGTGATTTCATGAATAGAGTGGATGTGATGTCATGAATACCGTCTCGTGATGCCATAAGCCGGTGGTTTTAATGTTATAAGTGAGGATGTGATGTTGTGTATAGTGCAAAGTTGCCATGTATATGGCGAGTGTGATGTAATACAACGAGTGGGTGTGATGTTGTCAATACAGTCGTTGTGATGACACAGATTAGTTGTTGTGATGTCACATGTGTATTGTATATGTTGACCTATATACTGGATGTAGTTTCATATACAGAGGTTGTGATGTCATAAGTACAGTAGTCTGAAGACTCAAGGTGTGGATGTGATGTTATATATAGTGCATAGGATGTCACGCATATTGTTGGTTTGATGGCATACAAAAGTGGGTGTGATATCAGTGAAGAAATTGTCATGACAAAGATACAGTGGGTGTGATGTCATGCCTGAAGTGGATGTGATGTCAAAAATACTGTGGTTTGCTGTAATAGATTATATGTGACGTCTTCTGTAGTGCAAATGATGTCACACATATGCCTAGTGTGATGTCATCAACACACAGTGTTGTGATGTCATACATAGTGTGTATCATGGCATAAATATAGTGGATATGATGTCACACGTATACTGGATGTGATATCATACATATATTGGCCGTGATACCATCGATAGGGTGGGTGTGATGACACGTATACAGTGGACGTGATGTCATAAATAAAGTGGTGTGACGTCATAAAGAGTGGGTGTGATGTGATATGCAGTGCATATGATGTCACACATATAGTGGTGTGATGTCATAGGTACACTGGTTTTGATAAAGTAGATACATTGGGTGTGATGACACACATAGAGTGGGTGTGATATCATAGGTGTAGGGAATGAGATGTCATTCACCGTGGATATAATGTCATATATAGGAGATCTGATGTCATGAATGCAGTGGTGGTGATGTCATAAATACTGAGCATTGATGTCATAAATTGTGAATGTGATTTCTTGTAGAATGTGTATGGTGTCATACGTATGCCAAGTGTGATGACTTCCATACTTGTGATGTCATCGATACAGCGGGTGTGACGACACTGATAGATTGGTTGTGATGTCAAATATAGTGGGTGTGATGTCAGGAATAGCCGTTGTGTTGTCATGAAAGCAGTGTGTGTGATATCATATATATTGGATATGATGTCATAAATATACTGGATGTCATGTCATCCATATAGGGGTCTGAGGTCATAGAGTTCAGGCCATGTCATGCATACTGAATATGATGTCATACATATAGTGTGTGTGATGTGATCCAGAGAGTGGATGTGGTGTAATTGATACACTGGTTTTGATGACCCAGATACAATGGATGCAGTGTCAGATATAGTGGGTGAGATGGCAGATATAACATCGTGTTGTCTTGTGTGTGATGGCATATATAGCGTGTGTGATATCATGAATTCAGTGGATGTAATGTGATGACTACAATGGTGTGAAATCATAAAGAGTGGATGTGACGTTATGTATAGTGCATAAGATGCCATACATAAACTGAGTGTGATGTCATATATACAGTTGTCCAGAGATCATCAATAGAGTGGTTGTGATGACACAGGTACAGTGGATGCAATGTCAGATAGTGGGAGTGATACCATGAGCACAGTGCATTTGCTGTCAAAAGAAATGTGGTGTGATCTCATAAAATGTGGATGTGATGACTTATATAGTGTATATGATGTTAAACATATAGTTGCTGTGATGTCATACATACCAAGGTTGTGATATGATGAAAAGAGTGTGTGTGAGACACAGATACAGTTTCTGCGATGCTACAAATAGAGTGAATATGATGTTTTATACAATGGATATGATGTCATCATACATAGTCGATGAGATCTCATAAATAGAGATGGTATGATATCATCAATACAGTGGATGTGATGACACAGATACGGTGGATATGATGTCAAATATACTGTGTGTGATGTCTTAAAAACGGTGTTTTGATGTCATAATGTGAGGATGTGATTTCTTCCATAGTGTAATAGGTGCTATACATATGCCAAGTGTGAAGTCATACAAAGAGTGGGTGTGACATTGTCAATAGTGGGTGTGATGACTCAGATTACTGGCTGTGATGTCACATGTATAGTGTATATGTTGCCCTGCATACGGGATGTGGTTTCATAAAATAGAGGTTGTGCTGTCATAAGTAGAGTAGTGTGATGACAAAAGCAGTGGATGATGTGATATTATTACAGTGCATATGATGTCACACATGTAGTGGGTGTGATGTCATACAAAAGGGGATGTGATATCCGCGGAGAGTTTGTGATGACAAAGATACACTAGGTGCGATGTCTGATAGAGTGAGTATGATGTCATGCCTGAAGTGGATGTGACATCATAAACTATGTGGTTTGCTGTGACAGAGCGGATGTGATGTCATCTATAGTGCAAATGATGTCATACATATGCCGAGTGTGGTGTCATCAACACCGAGGGTTCTGATGTCATACATAGAGGGTATCATGTCACAAATACAGTGGATAGGAGGTCACACGTATACTGGATGTGATATCATACATATATTGGCTGAGATACCATCGATTGGGTGGGTGTGATGACACAGATACAGTGGACGTGAGGTCAGATATAATGGAGTGATGTCATATATAGTGGACGTGATGTCATAAGGTGGTGTGATGTCATAAAGAGTGGATGTGATGTCATATGTATCACATATGATTTCATATATTTAGTGGAGATGATGTCATACACACACTGGGTTTGATGAAATTGATACATTCAGTGTGATGACACAGATACAGTGGGTGTGATATCAGACATAGTGGCTGTGAAGCACGCAATGGCTGTATTGTCATAACACTGTGTTTGATGCCATATAAAGTAGATATGTCATAAACGTTGTGTGTGATGTCATCGAAACAGTCATTGTGAGAAGTCACACATAGAGTGAATGTGCTGTCACACACAGTAGAAGACATGTCATATGTAGTGCGTGTGATGTCATGAGTAGAGTGCATGTGATGTCATAAATACTAAGGAATGTTGTCATAACGTGTGGATATGATGTCATGTTTAGTGCATAGGATGGCATACATATGCCACCTGTGATGTCTTACATAGTTGGTGTGATGTCTTCGACAGAGTGGGTGTGATGACATATACAGTGGTGTGGTGGCAGAGAGAATGCGTTTCAAGTCAGATCAGATACAGAACTTGTGTTGTCATGTACACAGTGTGTGTGAGATCATATATAGTGGATATGATGTTATAAACATAGTGGTTGCCATGGCTTACAAACACCGATATGATGTTAACAAGAGTGCATGTAATGTCATATAGAGTGCCTATTGTGTCCTACATGCTGTGGGTTTGATTTCATACATACATCGTGTTTCATACCGTCAATCAAGTTGGTGTGATTACACAGATACAGTAGGTGTGATGTCGGAAACAGTGGTTGTGTTGTCATTCATACACCATGTGAAATGTCATATACACTGAGTATGATGTCATAAACATAGTAGGTGTGTTGTTATAGATACAGTGGCTGTGATGTCACAAGTATAGTGTATGTGATGTCATATACAGTGCGTGTGATTTCATGAATAGAGTGGATGTGATGTCATGAATACCGTCTCGTGATGCCATAAGCCGGTGGTTTTAATGTTATAAGTGAGGATGTGATGTTGTGTATAGTGCAAAGTTGCCATGTATATGGCGAGTGTGATGTAATACAACGAGTGGGTGTGATGTTGTCAATACAGTCGTTGTGATGACACAGATAGTTGTTGTGATGTCACATGTGTATTGTATATGTTGACCTATATACTGGATGTAGTTTCATATACAGAGGTTGTGATGTCATAAGTACAGTAGTCTGAAGACTCAAGGTGTGGATGTGATGTTATATATAGTGCATAGGATGTCACGCATATTGTTGGTTGGTTTGATGGCATACAAAAGTGGGTGTGATATCAGTGAAGAAATTGTCATGACAAAGATACAGTGGGTGTGATGTCATGCCTGAAGTGGATGTGATGTCAAAAATACTGTGGTTTGCTGTAATAGATTATATGTGACGTCTTCTGTAGTGCAAATGATGTCACACATATGCCTAGTGTGATGTCATCAACACACAGTGTTGTGATGTCATACATAGTGTGTATCATGGCATAAATATAGTGGATATGATGTCACACGTATACTGGATGTGATATCATACATATATTGGCCGTGATACCATCGATAGGGTGGGTGTGATGACACGTATACAGTGGACGACGTGATGTCATAAATAAAGTGGTGTGACGTCATAAAGAGTGGTGTGTGATGTGATATGCAGTGCATATGATGTCACACATATAGTGGCTGTGATGTCATAGGTACACTGGTTTTGATAAAGTATACATTGGGTGTGATGACACACATAGAGTGGGTGTGATATCATAGGTGTAGGGAATGAGATGTCATTCACCGTGGATATAATGTCATATATAGGAGATCTGATGTCATGAATGCAGTGGTGGTGATGTCATAAATACTGAGCATTGATGTCATAAATTGTGAATGTGATTTCTTGTAGAATGTGTATGGTGTCATACGTATGCCAAGTGTGATGACTTCCATACTTGTGATGTCATCGATACAGCGGGTGTGACGACACTGATAGATTGGTTGTGATGTCAAATATAGTGGGTGTGATGTCAGGAATAGCCGTTGTGTTGTCATGAAAGCAGTGTGTGTGATATCATATATATTGGATATGATGTCATAAATATACTGGATGTCATGTCATCCATATAGGGGTCTGAGGTCATAGAGTTCAGGCCATGTCATGCATACTGAATATGATGTCATACATATAGTGTGTGTGATGTGATCCAGAGAGTGGATGTGGTGTAATTGATACACTGGTTTTGATGACCCAGATACAATGGATGCAGTGTCAGATATAGTGGGTGAGATGGCAGATATAACATCGTGTTGTCTTGTGTGTGATGGCATATATAGCGTGTGTGATATCATGAATTCAGTGGATGTAATGTGATGACTACAATGGTGTGAAATCATAAAGAGTGGATGTGACGTTATGTATAGTGCATAAGATGCCATACATAAACTGAGTGTGATGTCATATATACAGTTGTCCAGAGATCATCAATAGAGTGGTTGTGATGACACAGGTACAGTGGATGCAATGTCAGATAGTGGGAGTGATACCATGAGCACAGTGCATTTGCTGTCAAAAGAAATGTGGTGTGATCTCATAAAATGTGGATGTGATGACTTATATAGTGTATATGATGTTAAACATATAGTTGCTGTGATGTCATACATACCAAGGTTGTGATATGATGGAAAAGAGTGTGTGTGAGACACAGATACAGTTTCTGCGATGCTACAAATAGAGTGAATATGATGTTTTATACAATGGATATGATGTCATCATACATAGTCGATGAGATCTCATAAATAGAGATGGTATGATATCATCAATACAGTGGATGTGATGACACAGATACGGTGGATATGATGTCAAATATACTGTGTGTGATGTCTTAAAAACGGTGTTTTGATGTCATAATGTGAGGATGTGATTTCTTCCATAGTGTAATAGGTGCTATACATATGCCAAGTGTGAAGTCATACAAAGAGTGGGTGTGACATTGTCAATAGTGGGTGTGATGACTCAGATTACTGGCTGTGATGTCACATGTATAGTGTATATGTTGCCCTGCATACGGGATGTGGTTTCATAAATAGAGGTTGTGCTGTCATAAGTAGAGTAGTGTGATGACAAAAGCAGTGGATGTGATATTATTACAGTGCATATGATGTCACACACATGTAGTGTGGGTGTGATGTCATAAAAAGTGGATGTGATGATATCCGCGGAGAGTTTGTGATGACAAAGATACACTAGGTGCGATGTCTGATAGAGTGAGTATGATGTCATGCCTGAAGTGGATGTGACATCATAAAATATGTGGTTTGCTGTGACAGAGCGGATGTGATGTCATCTATAGTGCAAATGATGTCATACATATGCCGAGTGTGGTGACATCAACACCGAGGGTTGTGATGTCATACATAGAGGGTATCATGTCACAAATACAGTGGATAGGAGGTCACACGTATACTGGATGTGATATCATACATATATTGGCTGAGATACCATCGATTGGGTGGGTGTGATGACACAGATACAGTGGACGTGAGGTCAGATATAATGGAGTGATGTCATATATAGTGGACGTGATGTCATAAGGTGGTGTGATGTCATAAAGAGTGGATGTGATGTCATATGTATCACATATGATTTCATATATTTAGTGGAGATGATGTCATACACACACTGGGTTTGATGAAATTGATACATTCAGTGTGATGACACAGATACAGTGGTGTGATATCAGACATAGTGGCTGTGAAGCACGCAATGGCTGTATTGTCATAACACTGTGTTTGATGCCATATAAAGTAGATATGTCATAAACGTAGTGTGTGTGATGTCATCGAAACAGTCATTGTGAGAAGTCACACATAGAGTGAATGTGCTGTCACACACAGTAGAAGACATGTCATATGTAGTGCGTGTGATGTCATGAGTAGAGTGCATGTGATGTCATAAATACTAAGGAATGTTGTCATAAGTGTGGATATGATGTCATGTTTAGTGCATAGGATGGCATACATATGCCACCTGTGATGTCTTACATAGTTGGTGTGATGTCTTCGACAGAGTGGGTGTGATGACATATACAGTGGGTGTGGTGGCAGAGAGAATGCGTTTCAAGTCAGATACAGAACTTGTGTTGTCATGTACACAGTGTGTGTGAGATCATATATAGTGGATATGATGTCATAAACATAGTGGTTGCCATGGCTTACAAACACCGATATGATGTTATCAAGAGTGCATGTAATGTCATATAGAGTGCCTATTGTGTCCTACATGCTGTGGGTTTGATTTCATACATACATCGTGTTTCATACCGTCAATCAAGTTGGTGTGATTACACAGATACAGTAGGTGTGATGTCGGAAACAGTGGTTGTGTTGTCATTCATACACCATGTGAAATGTCATATACACTGAGTATGATGTCATAAACATAGTAGGTGTGTTGTTATAGATACAGTGGCTGTGATGTCACAAGTATAGTGTATGTGATGTCATATACAGTGCGTGTGATTTCATGAATAGAGTGGATGTGATGTCATGAATACCGTCTCGTGATGCCATAAGCCGGTGGTTTTAATGTTATAAGTGAGGATGTGATGTTGTGTATAGTGCAAAGTTGCCATGTATATGGCGAGTGTGATGTAATAATACAACGAGTGGGTGTGATGTTGTCAATACAGTCGTTGTGATGACACAGATTAGTTGTTGTGATGTCACATGTGTATTGTATATGTTGACCTATATACTGGATGTAGTTTCATATACAGAGGTTGTGATGTCATAAGTACAGTAGTCTGAAGACTCAAGGTGTGGATGTGATGTTATAT
This sequence comes from Odocoileus hemionus, assembly GCA_020976825.1. Lineage (NCBI taxonomy): Eukaryota > Metazoa > Chordata > Mammalia > Artiodactyla > Cervidae > Odocoileus > Odocoileus hemionus. The sequence goes on from JAJLRB010000960.1 coordinate 22,934, forward strand.
ATAGTGCATAGGATGTCACGCATATTGTTGGTTGATGGCATACAAAGTGGGTGTGATATCAGTGAAGAAATTGTCATGACAAAGATACAGTGGGTGTGATGTCATGCCTGAAGTGGATGTGATGTCAAAAATACTGTGGTTTGCTGTAAAAGATTATATGTGACGTCTTCTGTAGTGCAAATGATGTCACACATATGCCTAGTGTGATGTCATCAACACACAGTGTTGTGATGTCATACATAGTGTGTATCATGGCATAAATATAGTGGATATGATGTCACACGTATACTGGATGTGATATCATACATATATTGGCCGTGTGATACCATCGATAGGGTGGGTGTGATGACACGTATACAGTGGACGTGATGTCATAAATAAAGTGGTGTGACGTCATAAAGAGTGGGTGTGATGTGATATGCAGTGCATATGATGTCACACATATAGTGGCTGTGATGTCATAGGTACACTGGTTTTGATAAAGTAGATACATTGGGGTGTGATGACACACATAGAGTGGGTGTGATATCATAGGTGTAGGGAATGAGATGTCATTCACCGTGGATATAATGTCATATATAGGAGATCTGATGTCATGAATGCAGTGGTGGTGATGTCATAAATACTGAGCATTGATGTCATAAATTGTGAATGTGATTTCTTGTAGAATGTGTATGGTGTCATACGTATGCCAAGTGTGATGACTTCCATACTTGTGATGTCATCGATACAGCGGGTGTGACGACACTGATAGATTGGTTGTGATGTCAAATATAGTGGGTGTGATGTCAGGAATAGCCGTTGTGTTGTCATGAAAGCAGTGTGTGTGATATCATATATATTGGATATGATGTCATAAATATACTGGATGTCATGTCATCCATATAGGGGTCTGAGGTCATAGAGTTCAGGCCATGTCATGCATACTGAATATGATGTCATACATATAGTGTGTGTGATGTGATCCAGAGAGTGGATGTGGTGTAATTGATACACTGGTTTTGATGACCCAGATACAATGGATGCAGTGTCAGATATAGTGGGTGAGATGGCAGATATAACATCGTGTTGTCTTGTGTGTGATGGCATATATATAGCGTGTGTGATATCATGAATTCAGTGGATGTAATGTGATGACTACAATGGTGTGAAATCATAAAGAGTGGATGTGACGTTATGTATAGTGCATAAGATGCCATACATAAACTGAGTGTGATGTCATATATACAGTTGTCCAGAGATCATCAATAGAGTGGTTGTGATGACACAGGTACAGTGGATGCAATGTCAGATAGTGGGAGTGATACCATGAGCACAGTGCATTTGCTGTCAAAAGAAATGTGTGTGTGATCTCATAAAAATGTGGATGTGATGACTTATATAGTGTATATGATGTTAAACATATAGTTGCTGTGATGTCATACATACCAAGGTTGTGATATGATGGAAAAAGTGTGTGTGAGACACAGATACAGTTTCTGCGATGCTACAAATAGAGTGAATATGATATGATGTTTTATACAATGGATATGATGTCATCATACATAGTCGATGAGATCTCATAAATATAGAGATGGTATGATATCATCAATACAGTGGATGTGATGACACAGATACGGTGGATATGATGTCAAATATACTGTGTGTGATGTCTTAAAAACGGTGTTTTGATGTCATAATGTGAGGATGTGATTTCTTCCATAGTGTAATAGGTGCTATACATATGCCAAGTGTGAAGTCATACAAAGAGTGGGTGTGACATTGTCAATAGTGGGTGTGTGATGACTCAGATTACTGGCTGTGATGTCACATGTATAGTGTATATGTTGCCCTGCATACGGGATGTGGTTTCATAAATAGAGGTTGTGCTGTCATAAGTAGAGTAGTGTGATGACAAAAGCAGTGGATGTGATATTATTACAGTGCATATGATGTCACACATGTAGTGGGTGTGATGTCATACAAAAAGGGGATGTGATATCGCGGAGAGTTTGTGATGACAAAGATACACTAGGTGCGATGTCTGATAGAGTGAGTATGATGTCATGCCTGAAGTGGATGTGACATCATAAATATGTGGTTTGCTGTGACAGAGCGGATGTGATGTCATCTATAGTGCAAATGATGTCATACATATGCCGAGTGTGGTGACATCAACACCGAGGGTTCTGATGTCATACATAGAGGGTATCATGTCACAAATACAGTGGATAGGAGGTCACACGTATACTGGATGTGATATCATACATATATTGGCTGAGATACCATCGATTGGGTGGGTGTGATGACACAGATACAGTGGACGTGAGGTCAGATATAATGGAGTGATGTCATATATATAGTGGACGTGATGTCATAAGGTGGTGTGATGTCATAAAGTGGATGTGATGTCATATGTATCACATATGATTTCATATATTTAGTGGAGATGATGTCATACACACACTGGGTTTGATGAAATTGATACATTCATGTGATGACACAGATACAGTGGGTGTGATATCAGACATAGTGGCTGTGAAGCACGCAATGGCTGTATTGTCATAACACTGTGTTTGATGCCATATAAAGTAGATATGTCATAAACGTAGTGTGTGTGATGTCATCGAAACAGTCATTGTGAGAAGTCACACATAGAGTGAATGTGCTGTCACACACAGTAGAAGACATGTCATATGTAGTGCGTGTGATGTCATGAGTAGAGTGCATGTGATGTCATAAATACTAAGGAATGTTGTCATAAAGTGTGGATATGATGTCATGTTTAGTGCATAGGATGGCATACATATGCCCACCTGTGATGTCTTACATAGTTGGTGTGATGTCTTCGACAGAGTGGGTGTGATGACATATACAGTGTGGTGTGGTGGCAGAGAGAATGCGTTTCAAGTCAGATACAGAACTTGTGTTGTCATGTACACAGTGTGTGTGAGATCATATATAGTGGATATGATGTCATAAACATAGTGGTTGCCATGGCTTACAAACACCGATATGATGTTATCAAGAGTGCATGTAATGTCATATACAGTGCCTATTGTGTCCTACATGCTGTGGGTTTGATTTCATACATACATCGTGTTTCATACCGTCAATCAAGTTGGTGTGATTACACAGATACAGTAGGTGTGATGTCGGAAACAGTGGTTGTGTTGTCATTCATACACCATGTGAAATGTCATATACACTGAGTATGATGTCATAAAACATAGTAGGTGTGTTGTTATAGATACAGTGGCTGTGATGTCACAAGTATAGTGTATGTGATGTCATATACAGTGCGTGTGATTTCATGAATAGAGTGGATGTGATGTCATGAA
>JAJLRB010000961.1:0-44578 GCA_020976825.1 Odocoileus hemionus
TCTTTTACAGCAAACCACAGTATTTATGACATCACATCCACTTCAGGCATGACATCACACCCACTGTATCTTCGTCATGACAATTTCTTCACTGATATCACACCCACTTTGGTATGCCATCCCACCAACAATATGCGTGACATCCTATGCACTATATATAACATCACATCCACACCTTGAGTCTTCAGACTACTGTACTTATGACATCACAACCTCTGTATATGAAACTACATCCAGTATATAGGTCAACATATACAATACACATGTGACATCACAACAACTAATCCATCACAACGACTGTATTGACAACATGACACCCACTCGTTGTATTACATCACACTCGCCATATACATGGCAACTTTGCACTATACACAGCATCACATCCTCAGTTATAACATTAAAAACACCGGCTTATGGCATCACGAGACGGTATTCATGACATCACATCCACTCTATTCATGAAATCATACGCACTCTATATGACATCACATACACTATACTTGTGACATCACAGCCACTGTATCTATAACAACACACCTACTATGTTTATGATATCATACTCAGTGTATATGACATTTCACATGGTGTACGAATGACAACACAACCACTGTTTCCGACATCACACCTACTGTATCTGTGTAATCACACCAACTTGATTGACGGTATGAAACACGATGTATGTATGAAATCAAACCCACAGCATGTAGGACACAATAGGCACTGTATATGACATTACATGCACTCTTGTTAACATCATATCGGTGTTTGTAAGCCATAGCAACCACTATGTTTATAACATCATATCCACTATATATGATCTCACACACACTGTGTACATGACAACACAAGTTCTTTATCTGACTTGAAACGCATTCTCTCTGACACCGCACCAACTGTATATGTCATCACACCCACTCTGTCGAAGACATCACACCAACTATGTAAGACATCACAGGTGGCATATGTATGCCATCATATGCACTAAACGTGACATCATATCCACACGTTATGACAACATTCCTTAGTATTTATGACATCACATGCACTCTACTCATGACATCACACGCACTACATATGACATGTCTTCTACTGTGTGTGACAGCACATTCACTCTATGTGTGACTTCTCACAATCACTGTTTCAATGACATCACACACAACGTTTATGACATATCTACTTTATATGGCATCAAACACAGTGTTATGACAATACAGCCAATGCGTGCTTCACAGCCACTATGTCTGATATCACACCAACTGTATCTGTGTCATCACATTGAATGTATCAATTTCATCAAACCCAGTGTGTGTATGACATCATCTCCACTAAATATATGAAATCATATGTGATACATATGACATCACATCCTCACTTTATGACATCACACCACCTTATGACATCACGTCCACTATATATGACATCACTCCATTATATCTGACCTCACGTCCACTGTATCTGTGTCATCACACCCACCCAATCGATGGTATCTCAGCCAATATGTATGATATCACATCCAGTGTACGTGTGACCTCCTATCCACTGTATTTGTGACATGATACCCTCTATGTATGACATCAGAACCCTCGGTGTTGATGTCAATACACTCGGCATATGTATGACATCATTTGCACTATAGATGACATCACATCCACTCTGTCACAGCAAACCACATAATTTATGATGTCACATCCACTTCAGGCACGACATCATACTCACTCTATCAGACATCGCACCTAGTGTATCTTTGTCATCACAAACTCTCCGCAGATATCACATCCACTTTTGTGTGACATCACACCCACTACATGTGTGACATCATATGCACTGTAATAATATCAAATCCACTGCTTTTGTCATCACACTACTCTACTTATGACAGCACAACCTCTATTTATGAAACCACATCCCGTATGCAGGGCAACATATACAATATACATGTGACATCACAGCCAGTAATCTGAGTCATCACACCCACTATTGACAATGTCACACCCACTCTTTGTATGACTTCACACTTGGCATATGTATAGCACCTATTACACTATGGAAGAAATCACATCCTCACATTATGACATCAAAACACCGTTTTTAAGACATCACACACAGTATATTTGACATCATATCCACCGTATCTGTGTCATCACATCCACTGTATTGATGATATCATACCATCTCTATTTATGAGATCTCATCGACTATGTATGATGACATCATATCCATTGTATAAAACATCATATTCCCTCTATTTGTAGCATCGCAGAAACTGTATCTGTGTCTCACACACTTTCCATCATATCACAACCTTGGTATGTATGACATCACAGCAACTATATGTTTAACATCATATACACTATATAAGTCATCACATCCACATTTTATGAGATCACACCACATTTCTTTTGACAGCAAATGCACTGTGCTCATGGTATCACTCCCACTATCTGACATTGCATCCACTGTACCTGTGTCATCACAACCACTCTATTGATGATCTCTGGACAACTGTATATATGACATCACACTCAGTTTATGTATGGCATCTTATATGCACTATACATAACGTCACATCCACTCTTTATGATTTCACACCATTGTAGTCATCACATTACATCCACTGAATTCATGATATCACACACGCTGTATATGCCATCACACACAAGACAACACGATGTTATATCTGCCATCTCACCCACTCTATCTGACACTGCATCCATTGTATCTGGGTCATCAAAACCAGTGTATCAATTACACCACATCCACTGTCTGGATCACATCACACACACTATATGTATGACATCATATTCAGTATGCATGACATGGCCTGAACTCTATGACCTCAGACCCCTATATGGATGACATGACATCCAGTATATTTATGACATCATATCCAATATATATGATATCACACACACTGCTTTCATGACAACACAACGGCTATTCCTGACATCACATCCACTATATTGGACATCACAACCAATCTATCAGTGTCGTCACACCCGCTGTATCGATGACATCACAAGTATGGAAGTCATCACCCTTGGCATACGTATGACACCATATACATTGTACAAGAAATCACATTCTCAATTTATGACATCAATGCTCAGTATTTATGACATCGCCACCACTGCATTCATGACATCAGATCTCCTATATATGACATTATATCCACGGTGAATGACATCTCATTCAATACACCTATGATATCACACCCACTCTATGTGTGTCATCACACCCAATGTATCTACTTTATCAAAACCATTGTACCTATGACATCACAGCCACTATATGTGTGACATCATATGCACTGCATATCACATCACACCCACTCTTTATGACGTAACACCACTTTATTTATGACATCACGTCCACTGTATACGTGTCATCACACCCACCCTATCGATGGTATCACGGCCAATATATGTATGATATCACATCCAGTATACGTGTGACATCATATCCACTATATTTATGCCATGATACACACTATGTATGACATCACAACACTGTGTGTTGATGACATCACACTAGGCATATGTGTGACACCATTTGCACTACAGAAGACGTCACATGTAATCTTTTACAGCAAACCACAGTATTTATGACATCACATCCACTTCAGGCATGACATCACACCCACTGTATCTTCGTCATGACAATTTCTTCACTGATATCACACCCACTTTGGTATGCCATCCCACCAACAATATGCGTGACATCCTATGCACTATATATAACATCACATCCACACCTTGAGTCTTCAGACTACTGTACTTATGACATCACAACCTCTGTATATGAAACTACATCCAGTATATAGGTCAACATATACAATACACATGTGACATCACAACAACTAATCCATCACAACGACTGTATTGACAACATGACACCCACTCGTTGTATTACATCACACTCGCCATATACATGGCAACTTTGCACTATACACAGCATCACATCCTCAGTTATAACATTAAAAACACCGGCTTATGGCATCACGAGACGGTATTCATGACATCACATCCACTCTATTCATGAAATCATACGCACTCTATATGACATCACATACACTATACTTGTGACATCACAGCCACTGTATCTATAACAACACACCTACTATGTTTATGATATCATACTCAGTGTATATGACATTTCACATGGTGTACGAATGACAACACAACCACTGTTTCCGACATCACACCTACTGTATCTGTGTAATCACACCAACTTGATTGACGGTATGAAACACGATGTATGTATGAAATCAAACCCACAGCATGTAGGACACAATAGGCACTGTATATGACATTACATGCACTCTTGTTAACATCATATCGGTGTTTGTAAGCCATAGCAACCACTATGTTTATAACATCATATCCACTATATATATGATCTCACACACACTGTGTACATGACAACACAAGTTCTTTATCTGACTTGAAACGCATTCTCTCTGACACCGCACCAACTGTATATGTCATCACACCCACTCTGTCGAAGACACATCACACCAACTATGTAAGACATCACAGGTGGCATATGTATGCCATCATATGCACTAAACGTGACATCATATCCACACGTTATGACAACATTCCTTAGTATTTATGACATCACATGCACTCTACTCATGACATCACACGCACTACATATGACATGTCTTCTACTGTGTGTGACAGCACATTCACTCTATGTGTGACTTCTCACAATCACTGTTTCAATGACATCACACACAACGTTTATGACATATCTACTTTATATGGCATCAAACACAGTGTTATGACAATACAGCCAATGCGTGCTTCACAGCCACTATGTCTGATATCACACCAACTGTATCTGTGTCATCACATTGAATGTATCAATTTCATCAAACCCAGTGTGTGTATGACATCATCTCCACTAAATATATGAAATCATATGTGATACATATGACATCACATCCTCACTTTATGACATCACACCACCTTATGACATCACGTCCACTATATATGACATCACTCCATTATATCTGACCTCACGTCCACTGTATCTGTGTCATCACACCCACCCAATCGATGGTATCTCAGCCAATATATGTATGATATCACATCCAGTGTACGTGTGACCTCCTATCCACTGTATTTGTGACATGATACCCTCTATGTATGACATCAGAACCCTCGGTGTTGATGTCAATACACTCGGCATATGTATGACATCATTTGCACTATAGATGACATCACATCCACTCTGTCACAGCAAACCACATAATTTATGATGTCACATCCACTTCAGGCACGACATCATACTCACTCTATCAGACATCGCACCTAGTGTATCTTTGTCATCACAAACTCTCCGCAGATATCACATCCACTTTTGTGTGACATCACACCCACTACATGTGTGACATCATATGCACTGTAATAATATCAAATCCACTGCTTTTGTCATCACACTACTCTACTTATGACAGCACAACCTCTATTTATGAAACCACATCCCGTATGCAGGGCAACATATACAATATACATGTGACATCACAGCCAGTAATCTGAGTCATCACACCCACTATTGACAATGTCACACCCACTCTTTGTATGACTTCACACTTGGCATATGTATAGCACCTATTACACTATGGAAGAAATCACATCCTCACATTATGACATCAAAAACACCGTTTTTAAGACATCACACACAGTATATTTGACATCATATCCACCGTATCTGTGTCATCACATCCACTGTATTGATGATATCATACCATCTCTATTTATGAGATCTCATCGACTATGTATGATGACATCATATCCATTGTATAAAACATCATATTCCCTCTATTTGTAGCATCGCAGAAACTGTATCTGTGTCTCACACACTTTCCATCATATCACAACCTTGGTATGTATGACATCACAGCAACTATATGTTTAACATCATATACACTATATAAGTCATCACATCCACATTTTATGAGATCACACCACATTTCTTTTGACAGCAAATGCACTGTGCTCATGGTATCACTCCCACTATCTGACATTGCATCCACTGTACCTGTGTCATCACAACCACTCTATTGATGATCTCTGGACAACTGTATATATGACATCACACTCAGTTTATGTATGGCATCTTATGCACTATACATAACGTCACATCCACTCTTTATGATTTCACACCATTGTAGTCATCACATTACATCCACTGAATTCATGATATCACACACGCTGTATATGCCATCACACACAAGACAACACGATGTTATATCTGCCATCTCACCCACTCTATCTGACACTGCATCCATTGTATCTGGGTCATCAAAACCAGTGTATCAATTACACCACATCCACTGTCTGGATCACATCACACACACTATATGTATGACATCATATTCAGTATGCATGACATGGCCTGAACTCTATGACCTCAGACCCCTATATGGATGACATGACATCCAGTATATTTATGACATCATATCCAATATATATGATATCACACACACTGCTTTCATACAACACAACGGCTATTCCTGACATCACATCCACTATATTGGACATCACAACCAATCTATCAGTGTCGTCACACCCGCTGTATCGATGACATCACAAGTATGGAAGTCATCACCCTTGGCATACGTATGACACCATATACATTGTACAAGAAATCACATTCTCAATTTATGACATCAATGCTCAGTATTTATGACATCGCCACCACTGCATTCATGACATCAGATCTCCTATATATGACATTATATCCACGGTGAATGACATCTCATTCAATACACCTATGATATCACACCCACTCTATGTGTGTCATCACACCCAATGTATCTACTTTATCAAAACCATTGTACCTATGACATCACAGCCACTATATGTGTGACATCATATGCACTGCATATCACATCACACCCACTCTTTATGACGTAACACCACTTTATTTATGACATCACGTCCACTGTATACGTGTCATCACACCCACCCTATCGATGGTATCACGGCCAATATATGTATGATATCACATCCAGTATACGTGTGACATCATATCCACTATATTTATGCCATGATACACACTATGTATGACATCACAACACTGTGTGTTGATGACATCACACTAGGCATATGTGTGACACCATTTGCACTACAGAAGACGTCACATGTAATCTTTTACAGCAAACCACAGTATTTATGACATCACATCCACTTCAGGCATGACATCACACCCACTGTATCTTCGTCATGACAATTTCTTCACTGATATCACACCCACTTTGGTATGCCATCCCACCAACAATATGCGTGACATCCTATGCACTATATATAACATCACATCCACACCTTGAGTCTTCAGACTACTGTACTTATGACATCACAACCTCTGTATATGAAACTACATCCAGTATATAGGTCAACATATACAATACACATGTGACATCACAACAACTAATCCATCACAACGACTGTATTGACAACATGACACCCACTCGTTGTATTACATCACACTCGCCATATACATGGCAACTTTGCACTATACACAGCATCACATCCTCAGTTATAACATTAAAAACACCGGCTTATGGCATCACGAGACGGTATTCATGACATCACATCCACTCTATTCATGAAATCATACGCACTCTATATGACATCACATACACTATACTTGTGACATCACAGCCACTGTATCTATAACAACACACCTACTATGTTTATGATATCATACTCAGTGTATATGACATTTCACATGGTGTACGAATGACAACACAACCACTGTTTCCGACATCACACCTACTGTATCTGTGTAATCACACCAACTTGATTGACGGTATGAAACACGATGTATGTATGAAATCAAACCCACAGCATGTAGGACACAATAGGCACTGTATATGACATTACATGCACTCTTGTTAACATCATATCGGTGTTTGTAAGCCATAGCAACCACTATGTTTATAACATCATATCCACTATATATGATCTCACACACACTGTGTACATGACAACAACACAAGTTCTTTATCTGACTTGAAACGCATTCTCTCTGACACCGCACCAACTGTATATGTCATCACACCCACTCTGTCGAAGACATCACACCAACTATGTAAGACATCACAGGTGGCATATGTATGCCATCATATGCACTAAACGTGACATCATATCCACACGTTATGACAACATTCCTTAGTATTTATGACATCACATGCACTCTACTCATGACATCACACGCACTACATATGACATGTCTTCTACTGTGTGTGACAGCACATTCACTCTATGTGTGACTTCTCACAATCACTGTTTCAATGACATCACACACAACGTTTATGACATATCTACTTTATATGGCATCAAACACAGTGTTATGACAATACAGCCAATGCGTGCTTCACAGCCACTATGTCTGATATCACACCAACTGTATCTGTGTCATCACATTGAATGTATCAATTTCATCAAACCCAGTGTGTGTATGACATCATCTCCACTAAATATATGAAATCATATGTGATACATATGACATCACATCCTCACTTTACACACATCACACCACCTTATGACATCACGTCCACTATATATGACATCACTCCATTATATCTGACCTCACGTCCACTGTATCTGTGTCATCACACCCACCCAATCGATGGTATCTCAGCCAATATATGTATGATATCACATCCAGTGTACGTGTGACCTCCTATCCACTGTATTTGTGACATGATACCCTCTATGTATGACATCAGAACCCTCGGTGTTGATGTCAATACACTCGGCATATGTATGACATCATTTGCACTATAGATGACATCACATCCACTCTGTCACAGCAAACCACATAATTTATGATGTCACATCCACTTCAGGCACGACATCATACTCACTCTATCAGACATCGCACCTAGTGTATCTTTGTCATCACAAACTCTCCGCAGATATCACATCCACTTTTGTGTGACATCACACCCACTACATGTGTGACATCATATGCACTGTAATAATATCAAATCCACTGCTTTTGTCATCACACTACTCTACTTATGACAGCACAACCTCTATTTATGAAACCACATCCCGTATGCAGGGCAACATATACAATATACATGTGACATCACAGCCAGTAATCTGAGTCATCACACCCACTATTGACAATGTCACACCCACTCTTTGTATGACTTCACACTTGGCATATGTATAGCACCTATTACACTATGGAAGAAATCACATCCTCACATTATGACATCAAAACACCGTTTTTAAGACATCACACACAGTATATTTGACATCATATCCACCGTATCTGTGTCATCACATCCACTGTATTGATGATATCATACCATCTCTATTTATGAGATCTCATCGACTATGTATGATGACATCATATCCATTGTATAAAACATCATATTCCCTCTATTTGTAGCATCGCAGAAACTGTATCTGTGTCTCACACACTTTCCATCATATCACAACCTTGGTATGTATGACATCACAGCAACTATATGTTTAACATAACATCATATACACTATATAAGTCATCACATCCACATTTTATGAGATCACACCACATTTCTTTTGACAGCAAATGCACTGTGCTCATGGTATCACTCCCACTATCTGACATTGCATCCACTGTACCTGTGTCATCACAACCACTCTATTGATGATCTCTGGACAACTGTATATATGACATCACACTCAGTTTATGTATGGCATCTTATGCACTATACATAACGTCACATCCACTCTTTATGATTTCACACCATTGTAGTCATCACATTACATCCACTGAATTCATGATATCACACACGCTGTATATGCCATCACACACAAGACAACACGATGTTATATCTGCCATCTCACCCACTCTATCTGACACTGCATCCATTGTATCTGGGTCATCAAAACCAGTGTATCAATTACACCACATCCACTGTCTGGATCACATCACACACACTATATGTATGACATCATATTCAGTATGCATGACATGGCCTGAACTCTATGACCAGACCCCTATATGGATGACATGACATCCAGTATATTTATGACATCATATCCAATATATATGATATCACACACACTGCTTTCATGACAACACAACGGCTATTCCTGACATCACATCCACTATATTGGACATCACAACCAATCTATCAGTGTCGTCACACCCGCTGTATCGATGACATCACAAGTATGGAAGTCATCACCCTTGGCATACGTATGACACCATATACATTGTACAAGAAATCACATTCTCAATTTATGACATCAATGCTCAGTATTTATGACATCGCCACCACTGCATTCATGACATCAGATCTCCTATATATGACATTATATCCACGGTGAATGACATCTCATTCAATACACCTATGATATCACACCCACTCTATGTGTGTCATCACACCCAATGTATCTACTTTATCAAAACCATTGTACCTATGACATCACAGCCACTATATGTGTGACATCATATGCACTGCATATCACATCACACCCACTCTCTTTATGTACGTAACACACTTTATTTATGACATCACGTCCACTGTATACGTGTCATCACACCCACCCTATCGATGGTATCACGGCCAATATATGTATGATATCACATCCAGTATACGTGTGACATCATATCCACTATATTTATGCCGTGATACACACACTATGTATGACATCACAACACTGTGTGTTGATGACATCACACTAGGCATATGTGTGACACCATTTGCACTACAGAAGACGTCACATGTAATCTTTTACAGCAAACCACAGTATTTATGACATCACATCCACTTCAGGCATGACATCACACCCACTGTATCTTCGTCATGACAATTTCTTCACTGATATCACACCCACTTTGGTATGCCATCCCACCAACAATATGCGTGACATCCTATGCACTATATATAACATCACATCCACACCTTGAGTCTTCAGACTACTGTACTTATGACATCACAACCTCTGTATATGAAACTACATCCAGTATATAGGTCAACATATACAATACACATGTGACATCACAACAACTAATCCATCACAACGACTGTATTGACAACATGACACCCACTCGTTGTATTACATCACACTCGCCATATACATGGCAACTTTGCACTATACACAGCATCACATCCTCAGTTATAACATTAAAAACACCGGCTTATGGCATCACGAGACGGTATTCATGACATCACATCCACTCTATTCATGAAATCATACGCACTCTATATGACATCACATACACTATACTTGTGACATCACAGCCACTGTATCTATAACAACACACCTACTATGTTTATGATATCATACTCAGTGTATATGACATTTCACATGGTGTACGAATGACAACACAACCACTGTTTCCGACATCACACCTACTGTATCTGTGTAATCACACCAACTTGATTGACGGTATGAAACACGATGTATGTATGAAATCAAACCCACAGCATGTAGGACACAATAGGCACTGTATATGACATTACATGCACTCTTGTTAACATCATATAGGTGTTGTTTGTAAGCCATAGCAACCACTATGTTTTTATAACATCATATCCACTATATATGATCTCACACACACTGTGTACATGACAACACAAGTTCTTTATCTGACTTGAAACGCATTCTCTCTGACACCGCACCAACTGTATATGTCATCACACCCACTCTGTCGAAGACATCACACCAACTATGTAAGACATCACAGGTGGCATATGTATGCCATCATATGCACTAAACGTGACATCATATCCACACGTTATGACAACATTCCTTAGTATTTATGACATCACATGCACTCTACTCATGACATCACACGCACTACATATGACATGTCTTCTACTGTGTGTGACAGCACATTCACTCTATGTGTGACTTCTCACAATCACTGTTTCAATGACATCACACACAACGTTTATGACATATCTACTTTATATGGCATCAAACACAGTGTTATGACAATACAGCCAATGCGTGCTTCACAGCCACTATGTCTGATATCACACCAACTGTATCTGTGTCATCACATTGAATGTATCAATTTCATCAAACCCAGTGTGTGTACATCATCATCATCTCCACTAAATATATGAAATCATATGTGATACATATGACATCACATCCTCACTTTATGACATCACACCACCTTATGACATCACGTCCACTATATATGACATCACTCCATTATATCTGACCTCACGTCCACTGTATCTGTGTCATCACACCCACCCAATCGATGGTATCTCAGCCAATATATGTATGATATCACATCCAGTGTACGTGTGACCTCCTATCCACTGTATTTGTGACATGATACCCTCTATGTATGACATCAAACCCTCGGTGTTGATGTCAATACACTCGGCATATGTATGACATCATTTGCACTATAGATGACATCACATCCACTCTGTCACAGCAAACCACATAATTTATGATGTCACATCCACTTCAGGCACGACATCATACTCACTCTATCAGACATCGCACCTAGTGTATCTTTGTCATCACAAACTCTCCGCAGATATCACATCCACTTTTTTGTGTGACATCACACCCACTACATGTGTGACATCATATGCACTGTAATAATATCAAATCCACTGCTTTTGTCATCACACTACTCTACTTATGACAGCACAACCTCTATTTATGAAACCACATCCCGTATGCAGGGCAACATATACAATATACATGTGACATCACAGCCAGTAATCTGAGTCATCACACCCACTATTGACAATGTCACACCCACTCTTTGTATGACTTCACACTTGGCATATGTATAGCACCTATTACACTATGGAAGAAATCACATCCTCACATTATGACATCAAAACACCGTTTTTAAGACATCACACACAGTATATTTGACATCATATCCACCGTATCTGTGTCATCACATCCACTGTATTGATGATATCATACCATCTCTATTTATGAGATCTCATCGACTATGTATGATGACATCATATCCATTGTATAAAACATCATATTCCCTCTATTTGTAGCATCGCAGAAACTGTATCTGTGTCTCACACACTTTCCATCATATCACAACCTTGGTATGTATGACATCACAGCAACTATATGTTTAACATCATATACACTATATAAGTCATCACATCCACATTTTATGAGATCACACCACATTTTTCTTTTGACAGCAAATGCACTGTGCTCATGGTATCACTCCCACTATCTGACATTGCATCCACTGTACCTGTGTCATCACAACCACTCTATTGATGATCTCTGGACAACTGTATATATGACATCACACTCAGTTTATGTATGGCATCTTATGCACTATACATAACGTCACATCCACTCTTTATGATTTCACACCATTGTAGTCATCACATTACATCCACTGAATTCATGATATCACACACGCTGTATATGCCATCACACACAAGACAACACGATGTTATATCTGCCATCTCACCCACTCTATCTGACACTGCATCCATTGTATCTGGGTCATCAAAACCAGTGTATCAATTACACCACACCACTGTCTGGATCACATCACACACACTATATGTATGACATCATATTCAGTATGCATGACATGGCCTGAACTCTATGACCTCAGACCCCTATATGGATGACATGACATCCAGTATATTTATGACATCATATCCAATATATATGATACACACACACACTGCTTTCATGACAACACAACGGCTATTCCTGACATCACATCCACTATATTGGACATCACAACCAATCTATCAGTGTCGTCACACCCGCTGTATCGATGACATCACAAGTATGGAAGTCATCACCCTTGGCATACGTATGACACCATATACATTGTACAAGAAATCACATTCTCAATTTATGACATCAATGCTCAGTATTTATGACATCGCCACCACTGCATTCATGACATCAGATCTCCTATATATGACATTATATCCACGGTGAATGACATCTCATTCAATACACCTATGATATCACACCCACTCTATGTGTGTCATCACACCCAATGTATATACCCAATGTATCTACTTTATCAAAACCATTGTACCTATGACATCACAGCCACTATATGTGTGACATCATATGCACTGCATATCACATCACACCCACTCTTTATGACGTAACACCACTTTATTTATGACATCACGTCCACTGTATACGTGTCATCACACCCACCCTATCGATGGTATCACGGCCAATATATGTATGATATCACATCCAGTATACGTGTGACATCATATCCACTATATTTATGCCGTGATACACACTATGTATGACATCACAACACTGTGTGTTGATGACATCACACTAGGCATATGTGTGACACCATTTGCACTACAGAAGACGTCACATGTAATCTTTTACAGCAAACCACAGTATTTATGACATCACATCCACTTCAGGCATGACATCACACCCACTGTATCTTCGTCATGACAATTTCTTCACTGATATCACACCCACTTTGGTATGCCATCCCACCAACAATATGCGTGACATCCTATGCACTATATATAACATCACACACACCCTTGAGTCTTCTTCAGACTACTGTACTTATGACATCACAACCTCTGTATATGAAACTACATCCAGTATATAGGTCAACATATACAATACACATGTGACATCACAACAACTAATCCATCACAACGACTGTATTGACAACATGACACCCACTCGTTGTATTACATCACACTCGCCATATACATGGCAACTTTGCACTATACACAGCATCACATCCTCAGTTATAACATTAAAAACACCGGCTTATGGCATCACGAGACGGTATTCATGACATCACATCCACTCTATTCATGAAATCATACGCACTCTATATGACATCACATACACTATACTTGTGACATCACAGCCACTGTATCTATAACAACACACCTACTATGTTTATGATATCATACTCAGTGTATATGACATTTCACATGGTGTACGAATGACAACACAACAACACTGTTTCCGACATCACACCTACTGTATCTGTGTAATCACACCAACTTGATTGACGGTATGAAACACGATGTATGTGTATGAAATCAAACCCACAGCATGTAGGACACAATAGGCACTGTATATGACATTACATGCACTCTTGTTAACATCATATCGGTGTTTGTAAGCCATAGCAACCACTATGTTTATAACATCATATCCACTATATATGATCTCACACACACTGTGTACATGACAACACAAGTTCTTTATCTGACTTGAAACGCATTCTCTCTGACACCGCACCAACTGTATATGTCATCACACCCACTCTGTCGAAGACATCACACCAACTATGTAAGACATCACAGGTGGCATATGTATGCCATCATATGCACTAAACGTGACATCATATCCACACGTTATGACAACATTCCTTAGTATTTATGACATCACATGCACTCTACTCATGACATCACACGCACTACATATGACATGTCTTCTACTGTGTGTGACAGCACATTCACTCTATGTGTGACTTCTCACAATCACTGTTTCAATGACATCACACACAACGTTTATGACATATCTCCTTTATATGGCATCAAACACAGTGTTATGACAATACAGCCAATGCGTGCTTCACAGCCACTATGTCTGATATCACACCAACTGTATCTGTGTCATCACATTGAATGTATCAATTTCATCAAACCAGTGTGTGTGTATGACATCATCTCCACTAAATATATGAAATCATATGTGATACATATGACATCACATCCTCACTTTATGACATCACACCACCTTATGACATCACGTCCACTATATATGACATCACTCCATTATATCTGACCTCACGTCCACTGTATCTGTGTCATCACACCCACCCAATCGATGGTATCTCAGCCAATATATGTATGATATCACATCCAGTGTACGTGACCTCCTATCCACTGTATTTGTGACATGATACCCTCTATGTATGACATCAGAACCCTCGGTGTTGATGTCAATACACTCGGCATATGTATGACATCATTTGCACTATAGATGACATCACATCCACTCTGTCACAGCAAACCACATAAATTATGATGTCACATCACATCCACTTCAGGCACGACATCATACTCACTCTATCAGACATCGCACCTAGTGTATCTTTGTCATCACAAACTCTCCGCAGATATCACATCCACTTTTGTGTGACATCACACCCACTACATGTGTGACATCATATGCACTGTAATAATATCAAATCCACTGCTTTTGTCATCACACTACTCTACTTATGACAGCACAACCTCTATTTATGAAACCACATCCCGTATGCAGGGCAACATATACAATATACATGTGACATCACAGCCAGTAATCTGAGTCATCACACCCACTATTGACAATGTCACACCCACTCTTTGTATGACTTCACACTTGGCATATGTATAGCACCTATTACACTATGGAAGAAATCACATCCTCACATTATGACATCAAAACACCGTTTTTAAGACATCACACACAGTATATTTGACATCATATCCACCGTATCTGTGTCATCACATCCACTGTATTGATGATATCATACCATCTCTATTTATATGAGATCTCATCGACTATGTATGATGACATCATATCCATTATATAAAACATCATATTCCCTCTATTTGTAGCATCGCAGAAACTGTATCTGTGTCTCACACACTTTCCATCATATCACAACCTTGGTATGTATGACATCACAGCAACTATATGTTTAACATCATATACACTATATAAGTCATCACATCCACATTTTATGAGATCACACCACATTTCTTTTTTGACAGCAAATGCACTGTGCTCATGGTATCACTCCCACTATCTGACATTGCATCCACTGTACCTGTGTCATCACAACCACTCTATTGATGATCTCTGGACAACTGTATATATGACATCACACTCAGTTTATGTATGGCATCTTATGCACTATACATAACGTCACATCCACTCTTTATGATTTCACACCATTGTAGTCATCACATTACATCCACTGAATTCATGATATCACACACGCTGTATATGCCATCACACACAAGACAACACGATGTTATATCTGCCATCTGCCATCTCACTCTATCTGACACTGCATCCATTGTATCTGGGTCATCAAAACCAGTGTATCAATTACACCACATCCACTGTCTGGATCACATCACACACACTATATGTATGACATCATATTCAGTATGCATGACATGGCCTGAACTCTATGACCTCAGACCCCTATATGGATGACATGACATCCAGTATATTTATGACATCATATCCAATATATATGATATCACACACACTGCTTTCATGACAACACAACGGCTATTCCTGACATCACATCCACTATATTGGACATCACAACCAATCTATCAGTGTCGTCACACCCGCTGTATCGATGACATCACAAGTATGGAAGTCATCACCCTTGGCATACGTATGACACCATATACATTGTACAAGAAATCACATTCTCAATTTATGACATCAATGCTCAGTATTTATGACATCGCCACCACTGCATTCATGACATCAGATCTCCTATATATGACATTATATCCACGGTGAATGACATCTCATTCAATACACCTATGATATCACACCCACTCTATGTGTGTCATCACACCCAATGTATCTACTTTATCAAAACCATTGTACCTATGACATCACAGCCACTATATGTGTGACATCATATGCACTGCATATCACATCACACCCACTCTTTATGACGTAACACCACTTTATTTATGACATCACGTCCACTGTATACGTGTCATCACACCCACCCTATCGATGGTATCACGGCCAATATATGTATGATATCACATCCAGTATACGTGTGACATCATATCCACTATATTTATGCCATGATACACACTATGTATGACATCACAACACTGTGTGTTGATGACATCACACTAGGCATATGTGTGACACCATTTGCACTACAGAAGACGTCACATGTAATCTTTTACAGCAAACCACAGTATTTATGACATCACATCCACTTCAGGCATGACATCACACCCACTGTATCTTCGTCATGACAATTTCTTCACTGATATCACACCCACTTTTGGTATGCCATCCCACCAACAATATGCGTGACATCCTATGCACTATATATATAACATCACATCCACACCTTGAGTCTTCAGACTACTGTACTTATGACATCACAACCTCTGTATATGAAACTACATCCAGTATATAGGTCAACATATACAATACACATGTGACATCACAACAACTAATCCATCACAACGACTGTATTGACAACATGACACCCACTCGTTGTATTACATCA
The DNA here is from genome assembly GCA_020976825.1 of Odocoileus hemionus. Taxonomy (NCBI): domain Eukaryota; kingdom Metazoa; phylum Chordata; class Mammalia; order Artiodactyla; family Cervidae; genus Odocoileus; species Odocoileus hemionus. The sequence continues at coordinate 18,277 of JAJLRB010000961.1, forward strand.
CACTCGCCATATACATGGCAACTTTGCACTATACACAGCATCACATCCTCAGTTATAACATTAAAAACACCGGCTTATGGCATCACGAGACGGTATTCATGACATCACATCCACTCTATTCATGAAATCATACGCACTCTATATGACATCACATACACTATACTTGTGACATCACAGCCACTGTATCTATAACAACACACCTACTATGTTTATGATATCATACTCAGTGTATATGACATTTCACATGGTGTACGAACGAATGACAACACAACACACTGTTCCGACATCACACCTACTGTATCTGTGTAATCACACCAACTTGATTGACGGTATGAAACACGATGTATGTATGAAATCAAACCCACAGCATGTAGGACACAATAGGCACTGTATATGACATTACATGCACTCTTGTTAACATCATATCGGTGTTTGTAAGCCATAGCAACCACTATGTTTTTATAACATCATATCCACTATATATGATCTCACACACACTGTGTACATGACAACACAAGTTCTTTATCTGACTTGAAACGCATTCTCTCTGACACCGCACCAACTGTATATGTCATCACACCCACTCTGTCGAAGACATCACACCAACTATGTAAGACATCACAGGTGGCATATGTATGCCATCATATGCACTAAACGTGACATCATATCCACACGTTATGACAACATTCCTTAGTATTTATGACATCACATGCACTCTACTCATGACATCACACGCACTACATATGACATGTCTTCTACTGTGTGTGTGACAGCACATTCACTCTATGTGTGACTTCTCACAATCACTGTTTCAATGACATCACACACAACGTTTATGACATATCTCTACTTTATATGGCATCAAACACAGTGTTATGACAATACAGCCAATGCGTGCTTCACAGCCACTATGTCTGATATCACACCAACTGTATCTGTGTCATCACATTGAATGTATCAATTTCATCAAACCCAGTGTGTGTATGACATCATCTCCACTAAATATATGAAATCATATGTGATACATATGACATCACATCCTCACTTTATGACATCACATCACACCACCTTATGACATCACGTCCACTATATATGACATCACTCCATTATATCTGACCTCACGTCCACTGTATCTGTGTCATCACACCCACCCAATCGATGGTATCTCAGCCAATATATGTATGATATCACATCCAGTGTACGTGTGACCTCCTATCCACTGTATTTGTGACATGATACCCTCTATGTATGACATCAGAACCCTCGGTGTTGATGTCAATACACTCGGCATATGTATGACATCATTTGCACTATAGATGACATCACATCCACTCTGTCACAGCAAACCACATAATTTATGATGTCACATCCACTTCAGGCACGACATCATACTCACTCTATCAGACATCGCACCTAGTGTATCTTTGTCATCACAAACTCTCCGCAGATATCACATCCACTTTTTGTGTGACATCACACCCACTACATGTGTGACATCATATGCACTGTAATAATATCAAATCCACTGCTTTTGTCATCACACTACTCTACTTATGACAGCACAACCTCTATTTATGAAACCACATCCCGTATGCAGGGCAACATATACAATATACATGTGACATCACAGCCAGTAATCTGAGTCATCACACCCACTATTGACAATGTCACACCCACTCTTTGTATGACTTCACACTTGGCATATGTATAGCACCTATTACACTATGGAAGAAATCACATCCTCACATTATGACATCAAAACACCGTTTTTAAGACATCACACACAGTATATTTATATTTGACATCATATCCACCGTATCTGTGTCATCACATCCACTGTATTGATGATATCATACCATCTCTATTTATGAGATCTCATCGACTATGTATGATGACATCATATCCATTGTATAAAACATCATATTCCCTCTATTTGTAGCATCGCAGAAACTGTATCTGTGTCTCACACACTTTCCATCATATCACAACCTTGGTATGTATGACATCACAGCAACTATATGTTTAACATCATATACACTATATAAGTCATCACATCCACATTTTATGAGATCACACCACATTTCTTTTGACAGCAAATGCACTGTGCTCATGGTATCACTCCCACTATCTGACATTGCATCCACTGTACCTGTGTCATCACAACCACTCTATTGATGATCTCTGGACAACTGTATATATGACATCACACTCAGTTTATGTATGGCATCTTATGCACTATACATAACGTCACATCCACTCTTTATGATTTCACACCATTGTAGTCATCACATTACATCCACTGAATTCATGATATCACACACGCTGTATATGCCATCACACACAAGACAACACGATGTTATATCTGCCATCTCACCCACTCTATCTGACACTGCATCCATTGTATCTGGGTCATCAAAACCAGTGTATCAATTACACCACATCCACTGTCTGGATCACACACACACACACTATATGTATGACATCATATTCAGTATGCATGACATGGCCTGAACTCTATGACCTCAGACCCCTATATGGATGACATGACATCCAGTATATTTATGACATCATATCCAATATATATGATATCACACACACTGCTTTCATGACAACACAACGGCTATTCCTGACATCACATCCACTATATTGGACATCACAACCAATCTATCAGTGTCGTCACACCCGCTGTATCGATGACATCACAAGTATGGAAGTCATCACCCTTGGCATACGTATGACACCATATACATTGTACAAGAAATCACATTCTCAATTTATGACATCAATCAATGCTCAGTATTTATGACATCGCCACCACTGCATTCATGACATCAGATCTCCTATATATGACATTATATCCACGGTGAATGACATCTCATTCAATACACCTATGATATCACACCCACTCTATGTGTGTCATCACACCCAATGTATCTACTTTATCAAAACCATTGTACCTATGACATCACAGCCACTATATGTGTGACATCATATGCACTGCATATCACATCACACCCACTCTTTATGACGTAACACCACTTTATTTATGACATCACGTCCACTGTATACGTGTCATCACACCCACCCTATCGATGGTATCACGGCCAATATATGTATGATATCACATCCAGTATACGTGTGACATCATATCCACTATATTTATGCCATGATGATACACACTATGTATGACATCACAACACTGTGTGTTGATGACATCACACTAGGCATATGTGTGACACCATTTGCACTACAGAAGACGTCACATGTAATCTTTTACAGCAAACCACAGTATTTATGACATCACATCACATCCACTTCAGGCATGACATCACACCCACTGTATCTTCGTCATGACAATTTCTTCACTGATATCACACCCACTTTGGTATGCCATCCCACCAACAATATGCGTGACATCCTATGCACTATATATAACATCACATCCACACCTTGAGTCTTCAGACTACTGTACTTATGACATCACAACCTCTGTATATGAAACTACATCCAGTATATAGGTCAACATATACAATACACATGTGACATCACAACAACTAATCCATCACAACGACTGTATTGACAACATGACACCCACTCGTTGTATTACATCACACTCGCCATATACATGGCAACTTTGCACTATACACAGCATCACATCCTCAGTTATAACATTAAAAACACCGGCTTATGGCATCACGAGACGGTATTCATGACATCACATCCACTCTATTCATGAAATCATACGCACTCTATATGACATCACATACACTATACTTGTGACATCATCACAGCCACTGTATCTATAACAACACACCTACTATGTTTATGATATCATACTCAGTGTATATGACATTTCACATGGTGTACGAATGACAACACAACCACTGTTCCGACATCACACCTACTGTATCTGTGTAATCACACCAACTTGATTGACGGTATGAAACACGATGTATGTATGAAATCAAACCCACAGCATGTAGGACACAATAGGCACTGTATATGACATTACATGCACTCTTGTTAACATCATATCGGTGTTTGTAAGCCATAGCAACCACTATGTTTATAACATCATATCCACTATATATGATCTCACACACACTGTGTACATGACAACACAAGTTCTTTATCTGACTTGAAACGCATTCTCTCTGACACCGCACCAACTGTATATGTCATCACACCCACTCTGTCGAAGACATCACACCAACTATGTAAGACATCACAGGTGGCATATGTATGCCATCATATGCACTAAACGTGACATCATATCCACACGTTATGACAACATTCCTTCCTTAGTATTTATGACATCACATGCACTCTACTCATGACATCACACGCACTACATATGACATGTCTTCTACTGTGTGTGACAGCACATTCACTCTATGTGTGACTTCTCACAATCACTGTTTCAATGACATCACACACAACGTTTATGACATATCTCTACTTTATATGGCATCAAACACAGTGTTATGACAATACAGCCAATGCGTGCTTCACAGCCACTATGTCTGATATCACACCAACTGTATCTGTGTCATCACATTGAATGTATCAATTTCATCAAGTGTGTGTGTGTATGACATCATCTCCACTAAATATATGAAATCATATGTGATACATATGACATCACATCCTCACTTTATGACATCACACCACCTTATGACATCACGTCCACTATATATGACATCACTCCATTATATCTGACCTCACGTCCACTGTATCTGTGTCATCACACCCACCCAATCGATGGTATCTCAGCCATATATATGATATATGATATCACATCCAGTGTACGTGTGACCTCCTATCCACTGTATTTGTGACATGATACCCTCTATGTATGACATCAGAACCCTCGGTGTTGATGTCAATACACTCGGCATATGTATGACATCATTTGCACTATAGATGACATCACATCCACTCTGTCACAGCAAACCACATAATTTATGATGTCACATCCACTTCAGGCACGACATCATACTCACTCTATCAGACATCGCACCTAGTGTATCTTTGTCATCACAAACTCTCCGCAGATATCACATCCACTTTTTTGTGTGACATCACACCCACTACATGTGTGACATCATATGCACTGTAATAATATCAAATCCACTGCTTTTGTCATCACACTACTCTACTTATGACAGCACAACCTCTATTTATGAAACCACATCCCGTATGCAGGGCAACATATACAATATACATGTGACATCACAGCCAGTAATCTGAGTCATCACACCCACTATTGACAATGTCACACCCACTCTTTGTATGACTTCACACTTGGCTTGGCATATGTATAGCACCTATTATTACACTATGGAAGAAATCACATCCTCACATTATGACATCAAAACACCGTTTTTTTTAAGACATCACACACAGTATATTTGACATCATATCCACCGTATCTGTGTCATCACATCCACTGTATTGATGATATCATACCATCTCTATTTATGAGATCTCATCGACTATGTATGATGACATCATATCCATTGTATAAAACATCATATTCCCTCTATTTGTACCATCGCAGAAACTGTATCTGTGTCTCACACACTTTCCATCATATCACAACCTTGGTATGTATGACATCACAGCAACTATATGTTTAACATCATATACACTATATAAGTCATCACATCCACATTTTATGAGATCACACCACATTTCTTTTGACAGCAAATGCACTGTGCTCATGGTATCACTCCCACTATCTGACATTGCATCCACTGTACCTGTGTCATCACAACCACTCTATTGATGATCTCTGGACAACTGTATATATGACATCACACTCAGTTTATGTATGGCATCTTATGCACTATACATAACGTCACATCCACTCTTTATGATTTCACACCATTGTAGTCATCACATTACATCCACTGAATTCATGATATCACACACGCTGTATATGCCATCACACACACACAAGACAACACGATGTTTATATCTGCCATCTCACCCACTCTATCTGACACTGCATCCATTGTATCTGGGTCATCAAAACCAGTGTATCAATTACACCACATCCACTGTCTGGATCACATCACACACACATATATATGTATGACATCATATTCAGTATGCATGACATGGCCTGAACTCTATGACCTCAGACCCCTATATGGATGACATGACATCCAGTATATTTATGACATCATATCCAATATATATGATATCACACACACTGCTTTCATGACAACACAACGGCTATTCCTGACATCACATCCACTATATTGGACATCACAACCAATCTATCAGTGTCGTCACACCCGCTGTATCGATGACATCACAAGTATGGAAGTCATCACCCTTGGCATACGTATGACACCATATACATTGTACAAGAAATCACATTCTCAATTTATGACATCAATGCTCAGTATTTATGACATCGCCACCACTGCATTCATGACATCAGATCTCCTATATATGACATTATATCCACGGTGAATGACATCTCATTCAATACACCTATGATATCACACCCACTCTATGTGTGTCATCACACCCAATGTATCTACTTTATCAAAACCATTGTACCTATGACATCACAGCCACTATATGTGTGACATCATATGCACTGCATATCACATCACACCCACTCTTTATGACGTAACACCACTTTATTTATGACATCACGTCCACTGTATACGTGTCATCACACCCACCCTATCGATGGTATCACGGCCAATATATGTATGATATCACATCCAGTATACGTGTGACATCATATCCACTATATTTATGCCGTGATACACACTATGTATGACATCACAACACTGTGTGTTGATGACATCACACTAGGCATATGTGTGACACCATTTGCACTACAGAAGACGTCACATGTAATCTTTTACAGCAAACCACAGTATTTATGACATCACATCCACTTCAGGCATGACATCACACCCACTGTATCTTCGTCATGACAATTTCTTCACTGATATCACACCCACTTTGGTATGCCATCCCACCAACAATATGCGTGACATCCTATGCACTATATATAACATCACATCCACACCTTGAGTCTTCAGACTACTGTACTTATGACATCACAACCTCTGTATATGAAACTACATCCAGTATATATAGGTCAACATATACAATACACATGTGACATCACAACAACTAATCCATCACAACGACTGTATTGACAACATGACACCCACTCGTTGTATTACATCACACTCGCCATATACATGGCAACTTTGCACTATACACAGCATCACATCCTCAGTTATAACATTAAAAACACCGGCTTATGGCATCACGAGACGGATTCATCATGACATCACATCCACTCTATTCATGAAATCATACGCACTCTATATGACATCACATACACTATACTTGTGACATCACAGCCACTGTATCTATAACAACACACCTACTATGTTTATGATATCATACTCAGTGTATATGACATTTCACATGGTGTACGAATGACAACACAACCACTGTTTCCGACATCACACCTACTGTATCTGTGTAATCACACCAACTTGATTGACGGTATGAAACACGATGTATGTATGAAATCAAACCCACAGCATGTAGGACACAATAGGCACTGTATATGACATTACATGCACTCTTGTTAACATCATATCGGTGTTTGTAAGCCATAGCAACCACTATGTTTATAACATCATATCCACTATATATGATCTCACACACACTGTGTACATGACAACACAAGTTCTTTATCTGACTTGAAACGCATTCTCTCTGACACCGCACCAACTGTATATGTCATCACACCCACTCTGTCGAAGACATCACACACACAACTATGTAAGACATCACAGGTGGCATATGTATGCCATCATATGCACTAAACGTGACATCATATCCACACGTTATGACAACATTCCTTAGTATTTATGACATCACATGCACTCTACTCATGACACACACACACACTACATATGACATGTCTTCTACTGTGTGTGACAGCACATTCACTCTATGTGTGACTTCTCACAATCACTGTTTTTCAATGACATCACACACAACGTTTATGACATATCTCCTTTATATGGCATCAAACACAGTGTTATGACAATACAGCCAATGCGTGCTTCACAGCCACTATGTCTGATATCACACCAACTGTATCTGTGTCATCACATTGAATGTATCAATTTCATCAAACCCAGTGTGTGTATGACATCATCTCCACTAAATATATGAAATCATATGTGATACATATGACATCACATCCTCACTTTATGACATCACACCACCTTATGACATCACGTCCACTATATATGACATCACATTATTATATCTGACCTCACGTCCACTGTATCTGTGTCATCACACCCACCCAATCGATGGTATCTCAGCCAATATATGTATGATATCACATCCAGTGTACGTGTGACCTCCTATCCACTGTATTTGTGACATGATACCCTCTATGTATGACATCAGAACCCTCGGTGTTGATGTCAATACACTCGGCATATGTATGACATCATTTGCACTATAGATGACATCACATCCACTCTGTCACAGCAAACCACATAATTTATGATGTCACATCCACTTCAGGCACGACATCATACTCACTCTATCAGACATCGCACCTAGTGTATCTTTGTCATCACAAACTCTCCGCAGATATCACATCCACTTTTGTGTGACATCACACCCACTACATGTGTGACATCATATGCACTGTAATAATATCAAATCCACTGCTTTTGTCATCACACTACTCTACTTATGACAGCACAACCTCTATTTATGAAACCACATCCCGTATGCAGGGCAACATATACAATATACATGTGACATCACAGCCAGTAATCTGAGTCATCACACCCACTATTGACAATGTCACACCCACTCTTTGTATGACTTCACACTTGGCATATGTATAGCACCTATTACACTATGGAAGAAATCACATCCTCACATTATGACATCAAAACACCGTTTTTAAGACATCACACACAGTATATTTGACATCATATCCACCGTATCTGTGTCATCACATCCACTGTATTGATGATATCATACCATCTCTATTTATGAGATCTCATCGACTATGTATGATGACATCATATCCATTGTATAAAACATCATATTCCCTCTATTTGTAGCATCGCAGAAACTGTATCTGTGTCTCACACACTTTCCATCATATCACAACCTTGGTATGTATGACATCACAGCAACTATATGTTTAACATCATATACACTATATAAGTCATCACATCCACATTTTATGAGATCACACCACATTTCTTTTGACAGCAAATGCACTGTGCTCATGGTATCACCCCCACTATCTGACATTGCATCCACTGTACCTGTGTCATCACAACCACTCTATTGATGATCTCTGGACAACTGTATATATGACATCACACTCAGTTTATGTATGGCATCTTATGCACTATACATAACGTCACATCCACTCTTTATGATTTCACACCATTGTAGTCATCACATTACATCCACTGAATTCATGATATCACACACGCTGTATATGCCATCACACACAAGACAACACGATGTTATATCTGCCATCTCACCCACTCTATCTGACACTGCATCCATTGTATCTGGGTCATCAAAACCAGTGTATCAATTACACCACATCCACTGTCTGGATCACATCACACACACTATATGTATGACATCATATTCAGTATGCATGACATGGCCTGAACTCTATGACCTCAGACCCCTATATGGATGACATGACATCCAGTATATTTATGACATCATATCCATATATATATGATATCACACACACTGCTTTCATGACAACACAACGGCTATTCCTGACATCACATCCACTATATTGGACATCACAACCAATCTATCAGTGTCGTCACACCCGCTGTATCGATGACATCACAAGTATGGAAGTCATCACCCTTGGCATACGTATGACACCATATACATTGTACAAGAAATCACATTCTCAATTTATGACATCAATGCTCAGTATTTATGACATCGCCACCACTGCATTCATGACATCAGATCTCCTATATATGACATTATATCCACGGTGAATGACATCTCATTCAATACACCTATGATATCACACCCACTCTATGTGTGTCATCACACCCAATGTATCTACTTTATCAAAACCATTGTACCTATGACATCACAGCCACTATATGTGTGACATCATATGCACTGCATATCACATCACACCCACTCTTTATGACGTAACACCACTTTATTTATGACATCACGTCCACTGTATACGTGTCATCACACCCACCCTATCGATGGTATCACGGCCAATATATGTATGATATCACATCCAGTATACGTGTGACATCATATCCACTATATTTATGCCATGATACACACTATGTATGACATCACAACACTGTGTGTTGATGACATCACACTAGGCATATGTGTGACACCATTTGCACTACAGAAGACGTCACATGTAATCTTTTACAGCAAACCACAGTATTTATGACATCACATCCACTTCAGGCATGACATCACACCCACTGTATCTTCGTCATGACAATTTCTTCACTGATATCACACCCACTTTGGTATGCCATCCCACCAACAATATGCGTGACATCCTATGCACTATATATAACATCACATCCACACCTTGAGTCTTCAGACTACTGTACTTATGACATCACAACCTCTGTATATGAAACTACATCCAGTATATAGGTCAACATATACAATACACATGTGACATCACAACAACTAATCCATCACAACGACTGTATTGACAACATGACACCCACTCGTTGTATTACATCACACACCATATACATGGCAACTTTGCACTATACACAGCATCACATCCTCAGTTATAACATTAAAAACACCGGCTTATGGCATCACGAGACGAGACGGTATTCATGACATCACATCCACTCTATTCATGAAATCATACGCACTCTATATGACATCACATACACTATACTTGTGACATCACAGCCACTGTATCTATAACAACACACCTACTATGTTTATGATATCATACTCAGTGTATATGACATTTCACATGGTGTACGAATGACAACACAACCACTGTTTCCGACATCACACCTACTGTATCTGTGTAATCACACCAACTTGATTGACGGTATGAAACACGATGTATGTATGAAATCAAACCCACAGCATGTAGGACACAATAGGCACTGTATATGACATTACATGCACTCTTGTTAACATCATATCGGTGTTTGTAAGCCATAGCAACCACTATGTTTATAACATCATATCCACTATATATGATCTCACACACACTGTGTACATGACAACACAAAGTTCTTTATCTGACTTGAAACGCATTCTCTCTGACACCGCACCAACTGTATATGTCATCACACCCACTCTGTCGAAGACATCACACCAACTATGTAAGACATCACAGGTGGCATATGTATGCCATCATATGCACTAAACGTGACATCATATCCACACGTTATGACAACATTCCTTAGTATTTATGACATCACATGCACTCTACTCATGACATCACACGCACTACATATGACATGTCTTCTACTGTGTGTGACAGCACATTCACTCTATGTGTGACTTCTCACAATCACTGTTTCAATGACATCACACACAACGTTTATGACATATCTCCTTTATATGGCATCAAACACAGTGTTATGACAATACAGCCAATGCGTGCTTCACAGCCACTATGTCTGATATCACACCAACTGTATCTGTGTCATCACATTGAATGTATCAATTTCATCAAACCCAGTGTGTGTATGATCATCATCTCCACTAAATATATGAGAAATCATATATGATACACATATGACATCACATCCTCACTTTATGACATCACACCACCTTATGACATCACGTCCACTATATATGACACATCACTCCATTATATCTGACCTCACGTCCACTGTATCTGTCATCATCACACCCACCCAATCGATGGTATCTCAGCCAATATATGTATGATATCACATCCAGTGTACGTGTGACCTCCTATCCACTGTATTTGTGACATGATACCCTCTATGTATGACATCAGAACCCTCGGTGTTGATGTCAATACACTCGGCATATGTATGACATCATTTGCACTATAGATGACATCACATCCACTCTGTCACAGCAAACCACATAATTTATGATGTCACATCCACTTCAGGCACGACATCATACTCACTCTATCAGACATCGCACCTAGTGTATCTTTGTCATCACAAACTCTCCGCAGATATCACATCCACTTTTGTGTGACATCACACCCACTACATGTGTGACATCATATGCACTGTAATAATATATCAAATCCACTGCTTTTGTCATCACACTACTCTACTTATGACAGCACAACCTCTATTTATGAAACCACATCCCGTATGCAGGGCAACATATACAATATACATGTGACATCACAGCCAGTAATCTGAGTCATCACACCCACTATTGACAATGTCACACCCACTCTTTGTATGACTTCACACTTGGCATATGTATAGCACCTATTACACTATGGAAGAAATCACATCCTCACATTATGACATCAAAACACCGTTTTTAAGACATCACACACAGTATATTTGACATCATATCCACCGTATCTGTGTCATCACATCCACTGTATTGATGATATCATACCATCTCTATTTATGAGATCTCATCGACTATGTATGATGACATCATATCCATTGTATAAAACATCATATTCCCTCTATTTGTACCATCGCAGAAACTGTATCTGTGTCTCACACACTTTCCATCATATCACAACCTTGGTATGTATGACATCACAGCAACTATATGTTTTTAACATCATATACACTATATAAGTCATCACATCCACATTTTATGAGATCACACCACATTTCTTTTGACAGCAAATGCACTGTGCTCATGGTATCACTCCCACTATCTGACATTGCATCCACTGTACCTGTGTCATCACAACCACTCTATTGATGATCTCTGGACAACTGTATATATGACATCACACTCAGTTTATGTATGGCATCTTATGCACTATACATAACGTCACATCCACTCTTTATGATTTCACACCATTGTAGTCATCACATTACATCCACTGAATTCATGATATCACACACGCTGTATATGCCATCACACACAAGACAACACGATGTTATATCTGCCATCTCACCCACTCTATCTGACACTGCATCCATTGTATCTGGGTCATCAAAACCAGTGTATCAATTACACCACATCCACTGTCTGGATCACATCACACACACTATATGTATGACATCATATTCAGTATGCATGACATGGCCTGAACTCTAGACCTCAGACCCCTATATGGATGACATGACATCCAGTATATTTATGACATCATATCCAATATATATGATATCACACACACTGCTTTCATGACAACACAACGGCTATTCCTGACATCACATCCACTATATTGGACATCACAACCAATCTATCAGTGTCGTCACACCCGCTGTATCGATGACATCACAAGTATGGAAGTCATCACCCTTGGCATACGTATGACACCATATACATTGTACAAGAAATCACATTCTCAATTTATGACATCAATGCTCAGTATTTATGACATCGCCACCACTGCATTCATGACATCAGATCTCCTATATATGACATTATATCCACGGTGAATGACATCTCATTCAATACACCTATGATATCACACCCACTCTATGTGTGTCATCACACCCAATGTATCTACTTTATCAAAACCATTGTACCTATGACATCACAGCCACTATATGTGTGACATCATATGCACTGCATATCACATCACACACCCACTCTTTATGACGTAACACCACTTTATTTATGACATCACGTCCACTGTATACGTGTCATCACACCCACCCTATCGATGGTATCACGGCCAATATATGTATGATATCACATCCAGTATACGTGTGACATCATATCCACTATATTTATGCCATGATACACACTATGTATGACATCACAACACTGTGTGTTGATGACATCACACTAGGCATATGTGTGACACCATTTGCACTACAGAAGACGTCACATGTAATCTTTTACAGCAAACCACAGTATTTATGACATCACATCCACTTCAGGCATGACATCACACCCACTGTATCTTCGTCATGACAATTTCTTCACTGATATCACACCCACTTTGGTATGCCATCCCACCAACAATATGCGTGACATCCTATGCACTATATATAACATCACATCCACACCTTGAGTCTTCAGACTACTGTACTTATGACATCACAACCTCTGTATATGAAACTACATCCAGTATATAGGTCAACATATACAATACACATGTGACATCACAACAACTAATCCATCACAACGACTGTATTGACAACATGACACCCACTCGTTGTATTACATCACACTCGCCATATACATGGCAACTTTGCACTATACACAGCATCACATCCTCAGTTATAACATAAAAAAAAACACCGGCTTATGGCATCACGAGACGGTATTCATGACATCACATCCACTCTATTCATGAAATCATACGCACTCTATATGACATCACATACACTATACTTGTGACATCACAGCCACTGTATCTATAACAACACACCTACTATGTTTATGATATCATACTCAGTGTATATGACATTTCACATGGTGTACGAATGACAACACAACCACTGTTTCCGACATCACACCTACTGTATCTGTGTAATCACACCAACTTGATTGACGGTATGAAACACGATGTATGTATGAAATCAAACCCACAGCATGTAGGACACAATAGGCACTGTATATGACATTACATGCACTCTTGTTAACATCATATCGGTGTTTGTAAGCCATAGCAACCACTATGTTTATAACATCATATCCACTATATATGATCTCACACACACTGTGTACATGACAACACAAGTTCTTTATCTGACTTGAAACGCATTCTCTCTGACACCGCACCAACTGTATATGTCATCACACCCACTCTGTCGAAGACATCACACCAACTATGTAAGACATCACAGGTGGCATATGTATGCCATCATATGCACTAAACGTGACATCATATCCACACGTTATGACAACATTCCTTAGTATTTATGACATCACATGCACTCTACTCATGACATCACACGCACTACATATGACATGTCTTCTACTGTGTGTGACAGCACATTCACTCTATGTGTGACTTCTCACAATCACTGTTTCAATGACATCACACACAACGTTTATGACATATCTACTTTATATGGCATCAAACACAGTGTTATGACAATACAGCCAATGCGTGCTTCACAGCCACTATGTCTGATATCACACCAACTGTATCTGTGTCATCACATTGAATGTATCAATTTCATCAAACCCAGTGTGTGTATGACATCATCTCCACTAAATAAATATATGAAATCATATGTGATACATATGACATCACATCCTCACTTTATGACATCACACCACCTTATGACATCACGTCCACTATATATGACATCACTCCATTATATCTGACCTCACGTCCACTGTATCTGTGTCATCACACCCACCCAATCGATGGTATCTCAGCCAATATATGTATGATATCACATCCAGTGTACGTGTGACCTCCTATCCACTGTATTTGTGACATGATACCCTCTATGTATGACATCAGAACCCTCGGTGTTGATGTCAATACACTCGGCATATGTATGACATCATTTGCACTATAGATGACATCACATCCACTCTGTCACAGCAAACCACATAATTTATGATGTCACATCCACTTCAGGCACGACATCATACTCACTCTATCAGACATCGCACCTAGTGTATCTTTGTCATCACAAACTCTCCGCAGATATCACATCCACTTTTGTGTGACATCACACCCACTACATGTGTGACATCATATGCACTGTAATAATATCAAATCCACTGCTTTTGTCATCACACTACTCTACTTATGACAGCACAACCTCTATTTATGAAACCACATCCCGTATGCAGGGCAACATATACAATATACATGTGACATCACAGCCAGTAATCTGAGTCATCACACCCACTATTGACAATGTCACACCCACTCTTTGTATGACTTCACACTTGGCATATGTATAGCACCTATTACACTATGGAAGAAATCACATCCTCACATTATGACATCAAAACACCGTTTTTAAGACATCACACACAGTATATTTGACATCATATCCACCGTATCTGTGTCATCACATCCACTGTATTGATGATATCATACCATCTCTATTTATGAGATCTCATCGACTATGTATGATGACATCATATCCATTGTATAAAACATCATATTCCCTCTATTGTACCATCGCAGAAACTGTATCTGTGTCTCACACACTTTCCATCATATCACAACCTTGGTATGTATGACATCACAGCAACTATTTTTAACATCATATACACTATATAAGTCATCACATCCACATTTTATGAGATCACACCACATTTCTTTTGACAGCAAATGCACTGTGCTCATGGTATCACTCCCACTATCTGACATTGCATCCACTGTACCTGTGTCATCACAACCACTCTATTGATGATCTCTGGACAACTGTATATATGACATCACACTCAGTTTATGTATGGCATCTTATGCACTATACATAACGTCACATCCACTCTTTATGATTTCACACCATTGTAGTCATCACATTACATCCACTGAATTCATGATATCACACACGCTGTATATGCCATCACACACAAGACAACACGATGTTATATCTGCCATCTCACCCACTCTATCTGACACTGCATCCATTGTATCTGGGTCATCAAAACCAGTGTATCAATTACACACCACATCCACTGTCTGGATCACATCACACACACTATATGTATGACATCATATTCAGTATGCATGACATGGCCTGAACTCTATGACCTCAGACCCCTATATGGATGACATGACATCCAGTATATTTATGACATCATATCCAATATATATGATATCACACACACTGCTTTCATGACAACACAACGGCTATTCCTGACATCACATCCACTATATTGGACATCACAACCAATCTATCAGTGTCGTCACACCCGCTGTATCGATGACATCACAAGTATGGAAGTCATCACCCTTGGCATACGTATGACACCATATACATTGTACAAGAAATCACATTCTCAATTTATGACATCAATGCTCAGTATTTATGACATCGCCACCACTGCATTCATGACATCAGATCTCCTATATATGACATTATATCCACGGTGAATGACATCTCATTCAATACACCTATGATATCACACCCACTCTATGTGTGTCATCACACCCAATGTATCTACTTTATCAAAACCATTGTACCTATGACATCACAGCCACTATATGTGTGACATCATATGCACTGCATATCACATCACACCCACTCTTTATGACGTAACACCACTTTATTTATGACATCACGTCCACTGTATACGTGTCATCACACCCACCCTATCGATGGTATCACGGCCAATATATGTATGATATCACATCCAGTATACGTGTGACATCATATCCACTATATTTATGCCGTGATACACACTATGTATGACATCACAACACTGTGTGTTGATGACATCACACTAGGCATATGTGTGACACCATTTGCACTACAGAAGACGTCACATGTAATCTTTTACAGCAAACCACAGTATTTATGACATCACATCCACTTCAGGCATGACATCACACCCACTGTATCTTCGTCATGACAATTTCTTCACTGATATCACACCCACTTTGGTATGCCATCCCACCAACAATATGCGTGACATCCTATGCACTATATATAACATCACATCACACCTTGAGTCTTCAGACTACTGTACTTATGACATCACAACCTCTGTATATGAAACTACATCCAGTATATAGGTCAACATATACAATACACATGTGACATCACAACAACTAATCCATCACAACGACTGTATTGACAACATGACACCCACTCGTTGTATTACATCACACTCGCCATATACATGGCAACTTTGCACTATACACAGCATCACATCCTCAGTTATAACATTAAAAACACCGGCTTATGGCATCACGAGACGGTATTCATGACATCACATCCACTCTATTCATGAAATCATACGCACTCTATATGACATCACATACACTATACTTGTGACATCACAGCCACTGTATCTATAACAACACACCTACTATGTTTATGATATCATACTCAGTGTATATGACATTTCACATGGTGTACGAATGACAACACAACACTGTTTCCGACATCACACCTACTGTATCTGTGTAATCACACCAACTTGATTGACGGTATGAAACACGATGTATGTATGAAATCAAACCCACAGCATGTAGGACACAATAGGCACTGTATATGACATTACATGCACTCTTGTTAACATCATATCGGTGTTTGTAAGCCATAGCAACCACTATGTTTATAACATCATATCCACTATATATGATCTCACACACACTGTGTACATGACAACACAAGTTCTTTATCTGACTTGAAACGCATTCTCTCTGACACCGCACCAACTGTATATGTCATCACACCCACTCTGTCGAAGACATCACACCAACTATGTAAGACATCACAGGTGGCATATGTATGCCATCATATGCACTAAACGTGACATCATATCCACACGTTATGACAACATTCCTTAGTATTTATGACATCACATGCACTCTACTCATGACATCACACGCACTACATATGACATGTCTTCTACTGTGTGTGACAGCACATTCACTCTATGTGTGACTTCTCACAATCACTGTTTCAATGACATCACACACAACGTTTTTATGACATATCTCTACTTTATATGGCATCAAACACAGTGTTATGACAATACAGCCAATGCGTGCTTCACAGCCACTATGTCTGATATCACACCAACTGTATCTGTGTCATCACATTGAATGTATCAATTTCATCAAACCCAGTGTGTGTATGACATCATCTCCACTAAATATATGAAATCATATGTGATACATATGACATCACATCCTCACTTTATGACATCACACCACCTTATGACATCACGTCCACTATATATGACATCACTCCATTATATCTGACCTCACGTCCACTGTATCTGTGTCATCACACCCACCCAATCGATGGTATCTCAGCCAATATATGTATGATATCACATCCAGTGTACGTGTGACCTCCTATCCACTGTATTTGTGACATGATACCCTCTATGTATGTGACATCAGAACCCTCGGTGTTGATGTCAATACACTCGGCATATGTATGACATCATTTGCACTATAGATGACATCACATCCACTCTGTCACAGCAAAAAACCACATAATTTATGATGTCACATCCACTTCAGGCACGACATCATACTCACTCTATCAGACATCGCACCTAGTGTATCTTTGTCATCACAAACTCTCCGCAGATATCACATCCACTTTTGTGTGACATCACACCCACTACATGTGTGACATCATATGCACTGTAATAATATCAAATCCACTGCTTTTGTCATCACACTACTCTACTTATGACAGCACAACCTCTATTTATGAAACCACATCCCGTATGCAGGGCAACATATACAATATACATGTGACATCACAGCCAGTAATCTGAGTCATCACACCCACTATTGACAATGTCACACCCACTCTTTGTATGACTTCACACTTGGCATATGTATAGCACCTATTACACTATGGAAGAAATCACATCCTCACATTATGACATCAAAACACCGTTTTTAAGACATCACACACAGTATATTTGACATCATATCCACCGTATCTGTGTCATCACATCCACTGTATTGATGATATCATACCATCTCTATTTATGAGATCTCATCGACTATGTATGATGACATCATATCCATTGTATAAAACATCATATTCCCTCTATTTGTACCATCGCAGAAACTGTATCTGTGTCTCACACACTTTCCATCATATCACAACCTTGGTATGTATGACATCACAGCAACTATATGTTTAACATCATATACACTATATAAGTCATCACATCCACATTTTATGAGATCACACCACATT
The DNA here is from genome assembly GCA_020976825.1 of Odocoileus hemionus. NCBI lineage: Eukaryota > Metazoa > Chordata > Mammalia > Artiodactyla > Cervidae > Odocoileus > Odocoileus hemionus. Next base: position 38,325 of record JAJLRB010000961.1, read on the forward strand.
TCTTTTGACAGCAAATGCACTGTGCTCATGGTATCACTCCCACTATCTGACATTGCATCCACTGTACCTGTGTCATCACAACCACTCTATTGATGATCTCTGGACAACTGTATATATGACATCACACTCAGTTTATGTATGGCATCTTATGCACTATACATAACGTCACATCCACTCTTTATGATTTCACACCATTGTAGTCATCACATTACATCCACTGAATTCATGATATCACACACGCTGTATATGCCATCACACACAAGACAACACCGATGTTATATCTGCCATCTCACCCACTCTATCTGACACTGCATCCATTGTATCTGGGTCATCAAAACCAGTGTATCAATTACACCACATCCACTGTCTGGATCACACACACACACTATATGTATGACATCATATTCAGTATGCATGACATGGCCTGAACTCTATGACCTCAGACCCCTATATGGATGACATGACATCCAGTATATTTATGACATCATATCCAATATATATGATATCACACACACTGCTTTCATGACAACACAACGGCTATTCCTGACATCACATCCACTATATTGGACATCACAACCAATCTATCAGTGTCGTCACACCCGCTGTATCGATGACATCACAAGTATGGAAGTCATCACCCTTGGCATACGTATGACACCATATACATTGTACAAGAAATCACATTCTCAATTTATGACATCAATGCTCAGTATTTATGACATCGCCACCACTGCATTCATGACATCAGATCTCCTATATATATGACTTTATCCATCCACGGTGAATGACATCTCATTCAATACACCTATGATATCACACCCACTCTATGTGTGTCATCACACCCAATGTATCTACTTTATCAAAACCATTGTACCTATGACATCACAGCCACTATATGTGTGACATCATATGCACTGCATATCACATCACACCCACTCTTTATGACGTAACACCACTTTATTTATGACATCACGTCCACTGTATACGTGTCATCACACCCACCCTATCGATGGTATCACGGCCAATATATGTATGATATCACATCCAGTATACGTGTGACATCATATCCACTATATTTATGCCGTGATACACACTATGTATGACATCACAACACTGTGTGTTGATGACATCACACTAGGCATATGTGTGACACCATTTGCACTACAGAAGACGTCACATGTAATCTTTTACAGCAAACCACAGTATTTATGACATCACATCCACTTCAGGCATGACATCACACCCACTGTATCTTCGTCATGACATTTCTTCACTGATATCACACCCACTTTGGTATGCCATCCCACCAACAATATGCGTGACATCCTATGCACTATATATAACATCACATCCACACCTTGAGTCTTCAGACTACTGTACTTATGACATCACAACCTCTGTATATGAAACTACATCCAGTATATAGGTCAACATATACAATACACATGTGACATCACAACAACTAATCCATCACAACGACTGTATTGACAACATGACACCCACTCGTTGTATTACATCACACTCGCCATATACATGGCAACTTTGCACTATACACAGCATCACATCCTCAGTTATAACATTAAAAACACCGGCTTATGGCATCACGAGACGGTATTCATGACATCACATCCACTCTATTCATGAAATCATACGCACTCTATATGACATCACATACACTATACTTGTGACATCACAGCCACTGTATCTATAACAACACACCTACTATGTTTATGATATCATACTCAGTGTATATGACATTTCACATGGTGTACGAATGACAACACAACCACTGTTTCCGACATCACACCTACTGTATCTGTGTAATCACACCAACTTGATTGACGGTATGAAACACGATGTATGTATGAAATCAAACCCACAGCATGTAGGACACAATAGGCACTGTATATGACATTACATGCACTCTTGTTAACATCATATCGGTGTTTGTAAGCCATAGCAACCACTATGTTTATAACATCATATCCACTATATATGATCTCACACACACTGTGTACATGACAACACAAGTTCTTTATCTGACTTGAAACGCATTCTCTCTGACACCGCACCAACTGTATATGTCATCACACCCACTCTGTCGAAGACATCACACCAACTATGTAAGACATCACAGGTGGCATATGTATGCCATCATATGCACTAAACGTGACATCATATCCACACGTTATGACAACATTCCTTAGTATTTATGACATCACATGCACTCTACTCATGACATCACACGCACTACATATGACATGTCTTCTACTGTGTGTGACAGCACATTCACTCTATGTGTGACTTCTCACAATCACTGTTTCAATGACATCACACACAACGTTTATGACATATCTACTTTATATGGCATCAAACACAGTGTTATGACAATACAGCCAATGCGTGCTTCACAGCCACTATGTCTGATATCACACCAACTGTATCTGTGTCATCACATTGAATGTATCAATTTCATCAAACCCAGTGTGTGTATGACATCATCTCCACTAAATATATGAAATCATATGTGATACATATGACATCACATCCTCACTTTATGACATCACACCACCTTATGACATCACGTCCACTATATATGACATCACTCCATTATATCTGACCTCACGTCCACTGTATCTGTGTCATCACACCCACCCAATCGATGGTATCTCAGCCAATATATGTATGATATCACATCCAGTGTACGTGTGACCTCCTATCCACTGTATTTGTGACATGATACCCTCTATGTATGACATCAGAACCCTCGGTGTTGATGTCAATACACTCGGCATATGTATGACATCATTTGCACTATAGATGACATCACATCCACTCTGTCACAGCAAACCACATAATTTATGATGTCACATCCACTTCAGGCACGACATCATACTCACTCTATCAGACATCGCACCTAGTGTATCTTTGTCATCACAAACTCTCCGCAGATATCACATCCACTTTTGTGTGACATCACACCCACTACATGTGTGACATCATATGCACTGTAATAATATCAAATCCACTGCTTTTGTCATCACACTACTCTACTTATGACAGCACAACCTCTATTTATGAAACCACATCCCGTATGCAGGGCAACATATACAATATACATGTGACATCACAGCCAGTAATCTGAGTCATCACACCCACTATTGACAATGTCACACCCACTCTTTGTATGACTTCACACTTGGCATATGTATAGCACCTATTACACTATGGAAGAAATCACATCCTCACATTATGACATCATCAAAACACCGTTTTTAAGACATCACACACAGTATATTTGACATCATATCCACCGTATCTGTGTCATCACATCCACTGTATTGATGATATCATACCATCTCTATTTATGAGATCTCATCGACTATGTATGATGACATCATATCCATTGTATAAAACATCATATTCCCTCTATTTGTACCATCGCAGAAACTGTATCTGTGTCTCACACACTTTCCATCATATCACAACCTTGGTATGTATGACATCACAGCAACTATATGTTTAACATCATATACACTATATAAGTCATCACATCCACATTTTATGAGATCACACCACATTTCTTTTGACAGCAAATGCACTGTGCTCATGGTATCACTCCCACTATCTGACATTGCATCCACTGTACCTGTGTCATCACAACCACTCTATTGATGATCTCTGGACAACTGTATATATGACATCACACTCAGTTTATGTATGGCATCTTATGCACTATACATAACGTCACATCCACTCTTTATGATTTCACACCATTGTAGTCATCACATTACATCCACTGAATTCATGATATCACACACGCTGTATATGCCATCACACACAAGACAACACGATGTTATATCTGCCATCTCACCCACTCTATCTGACACTGCATCCATTGTATCTGGGTCATCAAAACCAGTGTATCAATTACACCACATCCACTGTCTGGATCACATCACACACACTATATGTATGACATCATATTCAGTATGCATGACATGGCCTGAACTCTATGACCTCAGACCCCTATATGGATGACATGACATCCAGTATATTTATGACATCATATCCAATATATATGATATCACACACACTGCTTTCATGACAACACAACGGCTATTCCTGACATCACATCCACTATATTGGACATCACAACCAATCTATCAGTGTCGTCACACCCGCTGTATCGATGACATCACAAGTATGGAAGTCATCACCCTTGGCATACGTATGACACCATATACATTGTACAAGAAATCACATTCTCAATTTTTATGACATCAATGCTCAGTATTTATGACATCGCCACCACTGCATTCATGACATCAGATCTCCTATATATGACATTATATCCACGGTGAATGACATCTCATTCAATACACCTATGATATCACACCCACTCTATGTGTGTCATCACACCCAATGTATCTACTTTATCAAAACCATTGTACCTATGACATCACAGCCACTATATGTGTGACATCATATGCACTGCATATCACATCACACCCACTCTTTATGACGTAACACCACTTTATTTATGACATCACGTCCACTGTATACGTGTCATCACACCCACCCTATCGATGGTATCACGGCCAATATATGTATGATATCACATCCAGTATACGTGTGACATCATATCCACTATATTTATGCCATGATACACACTATGTATGACATCACAACACTGTGTGTTGATGACATCACACTAGGCATATGTGTGACACCATTTGCACTACAGAAGACGTCACATGTAATCTTTTTACAGCAAACCACAGTATTTATGACATCACATCCACTTCAGGCATGACATCACACCCACTGTATCTTCGTCATGACAATTTCTTCACTGATATCACACCCACTTTGGTATGCCATCCCACCAACAATATGCGTGACATCCTATGCACTATATATAACATCACATCCACACCTTGAGTCTTCAGACTACTGTACTTATGACATCACAACCTCTGTATATGAAACTACATCCAGTATATAGGTCAACATATACAATACACATGTGACATCACAACAACTAATCCATCACAACGACTGTATTGACAACATGACACCCACTCGTTGTATTACATCACACTCGCCATATACATGGCAACTTTGCACTATACACAGCATCACATCCTCAGTTATAACATTAAAAACACCGGCTTATGGCATCACGAGACGGTATTCATGACATCACATCCACTCTATTCATGAAATCATACGCACTCTATATGACATCACATACACTATACTTGTGACATCACAGCCACTGTATCTATAACAACACACCTACTATGTTTATGATATCATACTCAGTGTATATGACATTTCACATGGTGTACGAATGACAACACAACCACTGTATCCGACATCACACCTACTGTATCTGTGTAATCACACCAACTTGATTGACGGTATGAAACACGATGTATGTATGAAATCAAACCCACAGCATGTAGGACACAATAGGCACTGTATATGACATTACATGCACTCTTGTTAACATCATATCGGTGTTTGTAAGCCATAGCAACCACTATGTTTATAACATCATATCCACTATATATGATCTCACACACACTGTGTACATGACAACACAAGTTCTTTATCTGACTTGAAACGCATTCTCTCTGACACCGCACCAACTGTATATGTCATCACACCCACTCTGTCGAAGACATCACACCAACTATGTAAGACATCACAGGTGGCATATGTATGCCATCATATGCACTAAACGTGACATCATATCCACACGTTATGACAACATTCCTTAGTATTTATGACATCACATGCACTCTACTCATGACATCACACGCACTACATATGACATGTCTTCTACTGTGTGTGACAGCACATTCACTCTATGTGTGACTTCTCACAATCACTGTTTCAATGACATCACACACAACGTTTATGACATATCTACTTTATATGGCATCAAACACAGTGTTATGACAATACAGCCAATGCGTGCTTCACAGCCACTATGTCTGATATCACACCAACTGTATCTGTGTCATCACATTGAATGTATCAATTTCATCAAACCCAGTGTGTGTATGACATCATCTCCACTAAATATATGAAATCATATGTGATACATATGACATCACATCCTCACTTTATGACATCACACCACCTTATGACATCACGTCCACTATATATGACATCACTCCATTATATCTGACCTCACGTCCACTGTATCTGTGTCATCACACCCACCCAATCGATGGTATCTC